>CAIGRB010103155.1:61566-82384 GCA_903798255.1 Fraxinus quadrangulata | reverse complement strand
AAAAATTAGGTTTTCATTAAAATTTATTTATGATTTAATTAATTAATTATATATTTAATTAATAAATATATAAATGAACACTCAAAGTGGATACTTCAAAAGTTAGAACAAACCCCACAGCGAGGACATCTCACACTCCACTCCCTAACCACCACCACACACTTACCGAATAGAAGTCTGGTGCCAAAACCCAATTTCACCCAAATTCTTGGTGCCCAGTAGTGTTATTTATGATCTCTTTTCCTTTTTTACTTTGATTTTTCTCCCCTATTTGTTTTTGTTTGTTCCCTTAACCAAATATTTTCCATGAAATTCAAGAACTTAAAAAGGTAACTGTTTTTTTTTTGGGAAGAAAATGGCTTCTGGAAGCAGAGAAACGCATGCTAAGAATCACAATTCTCGGTCTTTAACTCAAGCTCAATCGTCAGGTACAAGCAATCCTCGTCATCATAGTAATGTTAACGTAAATTCTAGCAGTAATCAAAGAGAACCGATTAGCAAAGCTGTTGCACAGTATACAGTTGATGCCATGCTCCATGCTGTCTTTGAGCAATCGGGTGAGTCAGGAAAATCATTTGATTATTCACAGATTATTAAGACCACAACACAATCTGTTCCCGAGCAGCAAATCGCTACTTATTTGTCGAAAATTCAACGCGGTGGCCATATTCAACCCTTCGGTTGTATGATAGCCGTGGATGAGTCTAATTTTCGCGTGATGTCCTACTCGGAAAATGCCCGTGAAATGCTTGGTTTAACTCCTCAATCAGTCCCAATTCTTGAGAAGCCTGAGATTTTGACAATTGGGACTGATGTGCGTACCCTTTTTACCCCATCCTGCTCTGTTTTGCTTGAGAGGGCGTTTGGGGCACGGGAGATCACTTTATTGAATCCGATTTGGATTCACTCTAAGAATTCCGGGAGGCCATTTTATGGTATTTTGCATAGGATAGATGTTGCCATAGTGATTGATTTAGAGCCTGCAAGGACAGAGGATCCAGCCCTGTCTATTGCCGGTGCTGTCCAATCACAGAAACTTGCAGTGAGGGCTATTTCGCATTTGCAGTCGCTTCCTGGTGGGAACATTAAGCTTTTGTGTGATACGGTTGTTGAGAGTGTGAGGGAGCTCACGGGGTATGATAGGGTTATGGTTTATAAGTTTCATGAGGACGAGCATGGCGAGGTTGTGGCTGAGAGTAAGAGGGAGGACTTAGAGCCATATATCGGTTTACATTATCCTGCCACAGATATTCCTCAGGCTTCAAGGTTTTTATTTATGCAAAATAGGGTTAGGATGATCGTGGACTGTCATGCCACCCATGTCAGGGTGATTCAGGATGAATCACTAATGCAGCCTCTGTGTTTAGTTGGTTCAACGCTTAGGGCTCCTCATGGCTGCCATGCTCAGTACATGGCAAATATGGGGTCAATTGCCTCACTGACTTTGGCAGTTATTATTAATGGAAATGACGAGGATAGTGTTGGAGGAAGAAATTCTATGAGGCTGTGGGGATTGGTTGTTGGCCATCACACTTCTGCTAGGTGCATTCCGTTCCCACTTCGTTATGCTTGTGAATTCCTAATGCAGGCATTCGGGCTTCAGTTAAACATGGAACTGCAATTAGCATCACAGTTGTCTGAGAAACATGTTTTGAGGACACAAACGCTGTTATGTGACATGCTGCTTCGAGATTCTCCTACTGGCATCGTTACCCAAGGCCCTAGTATTATGGATCTTGTGAAATGTGACGGTGCTGCACTTTATTACAATGGGAAGTATTATCCATTGGGCGTGACACCTTCTGAAATGCAAGTAAAGGATATTGTGGAATGGTTGTTGGCTTTCCATGGAGACTCTACAGGTTTGAGCACTGATAGTCTGGCTGATGCAGAGTATCCAGGGGCAGCATCGCTTGGGGATGCTGTTTGTGGGATGGCTGTTGCATATATCACTTCAAGAGACTTCTTATTCTGGTTCCGTTCCCACACTGCTAAAGAGGTTAAGTGGGGTGGGGCAAAGCATCATCCAGAGGATAAAGATGATGGCCAAAGGCTGCATCCGCGTTCTTCATTCAAAGCATTTCTAGAAGTTGTTAAGAGCCGGAGTATGCCTTGGGAGAATGCGGAAATGGATGCCATTCACTCTTTGCAGCTCATTTTACGAGATTCTTTCAGGGATGCTGATAGAAGCAATTCTAAGGCTGTTGTACAAGCTCAGAGCGGGGACTTGGACTTGCAAAGGATGGATGAGCTTAGTTCTGTTGCCAGAGAAATGGTTAGGTTGATAGAGACTGCAACAGCTCCCATTTTTGCTGTAGATGTTGAAGGCCGTATAAATGGTTGGAATGCAAAAGTTGCAGATTTGACAGGACTATCCGTTGAAGAAGCAATGGGGAAGTCCTTGGTTCACGATCTTGTTCATAAAGAATCAGTAGAAACTGTGGACAAGCTTCTGTTTCGTGCTCTAAGAGGTATTCCATCTATTTAAATTTTATCCTTCTGCTGATATTCTAAGATCATCAAGGATTTTTCTTTACATTCTACTCAAATGCAAGTATCCTCGATTTCTTCTTCATGCCGATGGCCATATAGTTAGTTGGTTGTTTTATTTTCCTTTTTGTCTAATTTATCCTTCTTTTGTTATTTGTGAATGGTATTGTAGACCGAAGAGGAGAAAAAGGCATAACTATTCTTCGTTTGACTTATTAATTATCCTGAACAGCTTTCACGCAATAGAAATCTGAGATCTTTAAAGCGTTGTTACTCATTGACTGTTCTATGTACGAGATCCTTAAGCACCAAGTATGTATGCCTTTGTGTATTCTTTTAATGTTAAATGACTGTATAAATTGCAGGTCGAATTATGAAATGGTACTGATTACAAATCATGTTTTTTTTTTTTTTGAATTGGCAAACCCATCGAGACACAAACAAGAAAATGATATCTATTCTTACCTGTTCTCAAATAAGCCTTATTTTTTAAATATTTCTAGTGTTCTACTATCTACTTCAGAAGCAACCATCTTGAGAGTTACCCCTTGTAATGATTTTGGACTTTTATCAGCTGTAGCTACCCCTTGTGCATTATACTACTATAAAAACTTACTGTTGGTCACAAGTTTCATCCATGATAAGTTTCAAATCTATGCACATTGACCACCCTGTTTTGCTGTGAAAAGCGCCATATTGAACTGATCAAAAGAGAGATGAAAAATATGCCATTGGCCAATCTCGAGGAATTCATGCAATACTTTTCAGTAATTCATCAATCTACTTTGCTTGGTAAGATATATCCTCATGCTAAAATTAATAATTGCAGGTGAAGAAGATAAGAACGTGGAAATAAAGTTGAGGACTTTTGGCACTGAAAAACATAATAAGGCTGTATTTGTGGTCGTAAATGCTTGCTCTAGTAAGGATTACACAAACAATATTGTTGGGGTCTGCTTTGTTGGACAGGACGTTACTGGACAGAAACTGGTGATGGACAAATTTATCCACATTCAAGGTGATTACAAGGCTATTGTACACAGTCCAAACCCTTTGATTCCACCTATATTTGCTTCAGATGACAACACCTGTTGCTCTGAGTGGAATACTGCTCTAGAAAAGCTCACTGGGTGGAACAGAGGGGACATCATTGGAAAGTTGTTAGTAGGGGAAGTATTTGGCAGTTGCTGTCGGCTTAAAGGCACAGATGCTATGACAAAGTTCATGATCGTCTTGCATAATGCAATTGGTGGCCAGGATACTGACAAGTTCCCGTTTTCGTTTTTTGACCGAAGTGGCAGATATATACAAGCTCTTTTGACTGCAAATAAGAGGGTTAATATGGAGGGACAAATTATAGGAGCATTTTGTTTCTTACAGATTGCAAGTCCTGAATTGCAGCAAGCTTTAAAAGTCCACAGGCTACAGGAAAAGAAGTGTGTTTCAAAAATGAAAGAGCTGGCTTACATTTGTCAGGAAATAAAGAATCCGTTAAGTGGCATACGCTTTACTAACTCACTGTTGGAAGCCACAGATTTGACAGAAGATCAAAAGCAGTTTCTTGAAACCAGTGCTGCTTGTGAAAAGCAGATCTTAAAGATTATAAAGGATGTTGATCTGGAAAATGTTGAGGATGGGTAAGTTCTGATTTGAACTTTGAACTGTCTGTTTTGATGGCAATATAACATCCTTAATGTTTTTTCTTCGAGAAAACAGTCTTACCACCTTAACATAAATCATCCATCAACTCTAGCTCCATCATCAGAATTTTTTGTCACAATAATTTTGTTTATTTGTATATCAAGGTAATATCAATTGTAAAAAGATGAATATATCCGACCTGTTTTGGATGGAGTGAGAAACTTATTTGCTGATTCTCAGAGCTTGTTAACCTAGTACCTTTATATTTCTGTTGCTGCATATCTGTTATGTGTTGCTAGTAAAAAAAGAGATGTACTAATTTTTAGCCAATCTTCTGGTAGTTCACTGGAGCTTGAGAAGGCAGAATTCTTACTTGGGAGTGTAATAGATGCTGTTGTTAGCCAAGTAATGTTATTGCTGAGGGAAAGAGGTCTGCAATTAATCCGAGATATCCCAGAAGAAATTAAGACATTGTCAGTCTATGGTGATCAAGTTAGAATTCAACAGGTCTTGGCAGATTTCTTATTGAACATGGTGCATTATGCACCATCTCCAGAAGGTTGGGTAGAAATTCAACTTAGACCAAGCTTAAAGCATATATCTGATGGAATAATTATTGTGCACATTGAATTTAGGTATGATTTTTTGCATTGGTTTTAAATAATTTGTTAATAAATTTAAAATCAATAATTTGTTAATACTGTTGTGATTATTTTACTAGTAATTTTTACGGCATCAAAGATCTTGATTCTCTGTCTGCTTCATGAAGTCTAGTGATCCTTCGTTAAACTGGCTAAAGATAGACTAAAGATGATAAACCAAAAATTCAAAAAATAGGCTGAAAGTGACTCCGGAGTTATTCATTTGCAATGCAGCTGTCTTAAGAAGCATTAATGAAATGACTCGCTCTTTATGCCTTTTCTCATTATGTATTCGGAAGCCACTGACATTGTCCATTTATTAATTTTCTTCAACCTAATGACACGATTAAATGTCCAATTAATGGAGTAGAATTGTTCTTTATATAGGTTCTGTTAGAAGCAAGTATACTGCCTGTTAGTAGTAGTAAGTTGTCCCATGTAGGTCTTCTTCGAAACACCGATAAGCTAAACAAGGTAGAAAAACACCCCCGCCACGATTTCGATATCTTTGACACCTCATCCAAGCTGTGCCAAGGTTCAGTTGTACCGTCTCCAGCTCTTCAATGAACACCTGTTCGTATGGAAGATCTACAAAACCAAACTGGCCTTGTATGGACCGTATGATGGAGGATACACTCCTGATGATTTTAACACAAGTTGTAAATGTTTAAGATTTCAGTGGTTTTAGTTTCATCGATTTAATTAATGATAGTAAAAATTGGTCCCCTCTCTTTTCATCTCTTCTAAAGTTATTTGGTGCTTTGACCCAACTAAGATCATTCATTAATCTGATTTATAATGACTTTATCCACGATTCAATAAATATTGAAGCATTTCATCTTTTACTTGCCAACTGTGAAAAGGATGCTAATAGATTACAACTTCCAACGATTGAACCTAATGCAGCGTGATGTTGTTCCTACCATTCGGGTTGACCATGAAGTTAATATCTTGGCTTGGGGATTTAGGTTGAGGCACTTTGGGAGATTGTGGAAACCCAACATAGCTTTTGAGAAATTCTAAATGCTGTCTTTAATATCTATATCATGTCATGTAGGTCCATTCATGATGATAGATTCTTCATCTTAGATGCTTGAGAATTACGTTACTGGAAGTGTGTCTACAATTATAAACTTGTAGTTTATGTTGTATTCTTTATTAGATAATTGTTGATTTTCTTATTTTTGTTAAACTTGTTTATACCTCTTGAGCAGTAAAGTTATTTTCTATCCTTTTTTTTTTCTGTATTCTTCCATTACTCCGTTTAACCTTTAATTCTCAAATATCTATGCTAGCCCAGTGACTGATATTGCTTTTTCATTGATGAAGAATTGTGTGCCCAGGTGAAGGTCTTCCTCCTGAACTGGTTCAAGATATGTTTCATAATGGTCTATGGGTGTCCCAGGAAGGCCTAGGACTAAGCATATGCAGAAAAATCTTGAGGCTCAT
The DNA here is from genome assembly GCA_903798255.1 of Fraxinus quadrangulata. Taxonomy (NCBI): domain Eukaryota; kingdom Viridiplantae; phylum Streptophyta; class Magnoliopsida; order Lamiales; family Oleaceae; genus Fraxinus; species Fraxinus quadrangulata. The sequence goes on along the minus strand of CAIGRB010103155.1, from coordinate 76,163 downwards.
GAATGGTGAAGTTCAATATATTAGAGAATCAGAAAGATGCTATTTTCTGATTATCCTCGACCTACCCATGCCGCAGAGAGGTTCGAAGAGTGTTATCTAAATTTACGGAAGCAAGGACTTACATCTAGATCCTCAATGTTGTTTCCTGCATTACCTTTGGGACACTTCCCACGGAATGTATAAGGTTGGTACTTCAAGCCTTGCTTTGCGGGCAGCTAATGAGTAATTAGTAGTACCAATAATATGTGTAGGCTCTTTGGACTTATCTTCTGCCCCTTTAGCCAATACTTATCCTTTACGACGTTCCCTTTAGAGTTCCCACCTTGTTTCTATTACGAGGGCGATTTCATAGTGCTAATCTTGAGTACGTGAAAGGGTTTGCTACCATGTAAAATATGATATGAACCAAGAGAAAGGGCATAAATTTGTACGCTCTGTCCTGGATGCTGTCATACTGTCTGTAAGTGTGTATTCTTGAAATATTGTTTATGTATCGTTCTCGAGTTTTGATGCTGATTGAAGATAATTACTGCCTTTGGGTTTCTTGATAAATCTTGTGGTTATTGGTGTTCTCTCTGTAATTTTGGTTTATAGTCATTGGCTGCTAATAATGTATATCGGTTCCTCTCGCAGGGAACACCTGATTCAGAAACTATAGAGCCTAGATTTACCAGTACATGTTATTGAGTCATTTTGCCTAGTTGCTTGGACATGGTTCCCTCAGGTGCCCTAGTATTCTTGATTTGGGGTGCGGTCAGTTAACTGGGAGGATTGCTGTTGTGTTTTTTCTAGCATCAGTGTACGATATCGTAACAAGTAATATGGTGAACTTTGAGTCGAGATTATCGTTCCCACGAGGACTATACCTTAATTTCTAATTCAATATTTTTAACTACTATTTGACAAAAGCAAACAAAGAATTGTGATAGTTGTCACTAATTTTCTAGCTACTACTAATTTGTAGAAATTATCAAAATCTGCACACAGAGGTTGGTTGAAGATTCAACAATGGGATGAATATTAGGATATAACAATTTCATCTATTGATCACCTTAATTTTTTAATTCAAAATTCATAACCTAATGTAGTGTTCGATCGAATTCTTCTATTGTATTCAATTTATCACTCTCGAGTTCTCATAGAGCTTATTTAACTATGTGAATCAACTTTAGTTAAATGAAATATTCGATTTAAAAATTCATATAAGACCGCAATAATTAGTATAGTTATCTCTACATGTTATACTAATTTATAGAATTTTATTATATGATATAAATCTCAAATTCACCATTCGATTCATAAAAGATTCACAAAATCATCAAATTAACGATTAAGTAATTCAATGCATTAAATTCATAGTAAAATCAACGTATGTTTCATAAAATTACAAAGAATCTTGAATAAAATAAATAAAAGGGTTCCAAGTAAATTACAATGTTTGCCCTCTGCGTCTCTTTTCTTTCCCTGCTGTTTCTGGGCAATTGTAGTGCTTGAGCGTTGTGTTGCTACTTGGAGTTTTAGCTTTGTAGTGTTGGCGTCTAGGTGTTGATTTTTTTGTTTATTTTCCTTGGTTTTTTGGCTTGTTCCTTCACTTTAACACCCATTTTCACCACATCATCAACCTATAAAACAAAAATAACAAGCACATCAAAAGTGTTCTATACTCATAAGATTTAGTTAACACAAGTTAAAAAATTACATAAACTCATGAGTAAAACAAACTCGTCAATTGCCCTCCCAATTCAAAGTTATTTTCAAGAGCGGCGAATGTAAAGAGAGACTTTGGCGAGCTGTACGCGAGAGATGGAGGAAGGTATCGAATACAATTTTTGTGAACTGGTGCCCATAGAATTGCAAATGAACCCCATATATCGTGTCAAAAGTTGCTAGTATATCTATTGGAATTGGTTATGTATTAAACAATGAAAAAGTGACTTTCATATCGATTTCAACTAAATATTAGGACTTGATCCGATAGTCAAATTATGAAAATAAATAGACAACTTGTTCTATTCGTCGACTAGATCGTCATGTTATATTTGAAAATTTCAAACCAATTATGGGTGAATGAGAAATCACGGTCTAAAATTTGAAGAAAAGAGAGGAAATTAGCAAAAAAATCTGTTCAACTCCGTTGCTCGCCTAGTACTCAAGCGGAGAGGCTATCGCTCGACTAACGCAACGGCAATATGCTAGCGACATCAATAGCTGTGACCCTTGGCAAATGTTTCTAAGTTTGGAGCGCATCACTTCACTTACAGCATTTCATTCTCTATAAATTAGATCCTTGGGACATCCATTTGTTCATCTCAATGATATGTAATCATAGCATAACATTAACTTCATTTTTTTCTAGCTAAAATTTTGTATAAAAAGTTGTTTTCCATTTTCATTTGAAGGAGTACAAAAATCAATCTTCGGTTCGTTGCTCTTGTGTTTTGAAGTGCCTACTAACACAAGAAAATTGTCGTTGTATCCTGGGAGTCGATTACCATCATCCGTGTGCACCGTTGCGGGGCAAATTCGACTTAAAAATAAATAGTTCAACTCTTGCATCGACTTTACATACTTTTCTTTTGGTGTTACTTTGACATTCTTTTCCTTTAATGTTTTCACTTATATCATTACCGTTACTCTGTCCAATTTTTGATAAGATTGAGTAATTGATTTTTTAGTTTAAAGTCATCACTCAAATCAATCATCTTCATCAACAATATCTACCTAACATTATTTTAGCGCGCAAGAACACACATACATATACATATTGGTTGTCCATTTGAAAAGGTTTACCGAACATGATTAAAAAAGAAATATAAGTGAAATTTTGTTTATTTTACTGTCCAACCTTGTGTAGCACGCTATGTGTGTTTGTCTTTACTTGGTTTCCTTTATATATATTGGCTGTACATTTGGAAAAGTTTACCGAACATGATTAAAAAGAAATTTAACTTAAAATTTGTCTATTTCGACAAAATGAGTGTGACAAGATTTAAGCCACTGATTTCAAAAACTATTTTGAAAATCATTAACCTAGATCTTGCCATACTCATTTTGTAACTCAATTTTGTACACAAAAAAGTCAAACTTGTGCTTTGAGCATTGCTATTTGAATATACTTTATGTGGCAACATTTACCGCCTGTTTGAGCCCTTCTTTTTTTTGACAAAAATGTATTTTTGAATAGTGATTTGATGGAGAATTTGTGATTAAAAAGTAAGTAATAATTTTGAATTTGTGTGTAATATTATTTTATTAAAAAATATGAAATTAAAAAGAAGAGAATAAAAAATATATTTTGAAAATAATGAGGTCAAACAAGCGCTTAATAATAAATTAGACAGTTATTTTTGCTGCCTGTTGTCTCTATTATAAATAATAATTTATGTGCCTGTAATTATTTTGTGCACTGAAACAAACTAGCATACAAAGGTGAAACTTGAAGACAAAAATTCATGTTTAAGAATCAGAAGAACAAATATTGTCTTAATTAAAAATAATATCTTATTTTCTCCCACCCCTCTTTTGTATTTTAGGTGTAAAAAATTAAAAGTCTAAATAATAATATAGGTACATGCCTTCAAAGTTAAGATATGTTATTTCCGTTTCGTTAAAATTTTGATACGCCATTACATTGTGTTAATACTATTCAATATAAAATCTTGAATTTATGTATAAAATTATTTTATGAAAGAATTTGTTGAGAAAAAATGAAATTTATTAAAAAGTCAATTGAGTCACGTAGGGATTGATTATTTATTTATTCTTTTTTAGATAAGCTACTGATTTCTGAAATTAACATATACACATGTTAGTCCAAATTGCAACACCTGTAACTAATTATTTACTATTTAGTAGAAAAACAATAACAATTCAATAAATTTGGAATTGAAAAAAGAAAGAGGGGAAGCATTAAAAGTGACTGCTAGTTCTTTGTGTTTTTTAAAGGAAGAAATTACGAGAGTTAAATGTTTCGATGATTACCGAACTTTGTATCATGTCATAGCCTACTCACAAAACTTTTAAAGTTATTTCATAGTCATTTGAACTTTACATCGTTAATGTCCATTACTTACCGGATGGAATCTATTAGTAGATGTGCTGACGCGACAAGTCGAAAAACGACGTGGCCGGTTAATTATCTCCAAATGTGAAGTTAATTTCCAACTCAACTCGACTCAAAGTTAGCATAATTGTTCAGATCAAAAGAAGTAGACCTCCTTCTGTTTGCCTTCTTCAACAATGCTTCAGATCTTGACGCTCTAAGTCAAATAACCCACCAAGAAAATCACAATATACTGAAATTTCAGAAGCAAGAGAATTTTGATCGTGTACTTCAGAGGCGAAAGAACAACGTTCGACACTAATAGAAGCAGAGGAGAAGATACTGAAATTTGACTCACCGGTGAAATTTACAGAATCCAGGCTCATATCTCTGGTCCTGAAGCCCGTTCTCAAATCTTTGGTAGTGTGTGATGTGGCGATGACAAGACGTTGATTTGACACTCCACTTACCACTTGGAATGAGTTAATTGGCCATCTCATTTTTTCGTCCACCACATAAGAATGTTTTGAAGCGTCATTCTCCTGGTAAATAATGAACACTAACAAAGTAAAGTTTAGTGGTTAATGGAATGATTTTTGAAAATTCGATGAGTAAGTTATGACATGATTCAAAGTTGGATGGACGATGAAATATTTAACTCGAAATTACACTATTCCAAATGAATAGTACCTTAGTCTTCAATCTTTAAAAATGAATTACATTTTCTCAACCTTTCATTGTGGTTATAACAGTTATCTTTCACTGCCTAACTCGTCTAATTCTTTTTTATAACTCGAAAAAGCTCTTAGAAATTTGAAGTTATGCATGTTTCTAAAAAAGACCCGTGATGATGTAATGAAAATTTGAATGAGTTCTGTTATTGAAAGTGCATATTCGTGAAGTGTTTTGTAATCGATTTAAATTATAAATATGATGTCTAAATGAGTGATGAATTAATGAGTTCTATTTGTAAATATCTTGAAATACATGATAAAAAGTGAGTGTCTGTTAACATTTTATAAACACGAGCCAAACATAGACTATAGACATGCTCGTTTTTATGATCGGAGACCTACTTGCTACTTTTGCAATAATTTAGGGACCCATGATGCAAATTTTCCTTTTTTTAAAATGAAGAGGGAAAGAAAAGTAGCTAAATTAAGATCTCACGCTCCACAACTGACGTGGTGCTCACCGACCAGATAGATGACAATTTTCAAGAAACAGTTAGCTACTATTCCCCGCGCACTGAACGCACGTTTCCGAGAAAGGTCATCAATTTTGGCGGCCATATCTGTTTATCATTATAAGCAGCTGAGAGGGCGATCCATATAGAGAGAACCTCCAAAACAAGAACCGCCTCAAGTAAATATATGGATTCGCACAAAAGTTGTTGTTTACCAAAAGAGTATAGGGAGGAACAAAAAGACATGATTTTGTCCTAGATCCATGCTAAAGAAATTTGGGTAATTGTTTTGGGTGTTGATTTTTGTTAGATGTTGACGAATTTTATTAATTATGGAAAACAATGCAAAACGATCATCAGCAGCATCAGGGGCACCACCACAAGCGGAGGAGCTATTAAAGAAGCTCCAAGAGTTAGAAACAGGTCATGCTCAGTTAAAGCAAGAGATGTTGAAGCTCATGAATTCACCACATTCAACTATAACTCACTATTACAAGCAGAAGCCTCGTTCCATTTCCCCTCAACGGGTGCCGTGGAGGACAGCCGGCAGCGGAGATGGTGGTTTAGCGGCTGCGTGGAAGAGAGGGTCAGTATCATTCCGGTATTCATCGCCTTTGCAGAGGGAGAGTAGTATTAAGGATGTGCATAGTGGCGGCGGTGGTGGTGGTGGAAGGCCAGCGGCGGTGAACTTTACTGATGAGCAGTATTTGAATATATTGCAGTCAATGGGACAGTCAGTCCATATACTCGATTTTAGTGGTCTTATAGTTTACTGGTGAGTCAGTTGAAGTTTTCTTGGGTAAATTGATAGTTTTAGTATAAATAATGTTATTCATAATGAATACATGGCATGCTACTCTCAGTAGTCCTTACTATCGATAGCATTATTCTTTTAGTACGAGCTTTCATTATGTATTTAATGCATGCTTGATACATAGTATTATACCGTATTCGACGATACAATGGACAAGATATTGGTTTCATTCTCTTTTTTATGAAATTGATCTCCTGTCCTAAGTTGGGTGGATAAAAACTTGCTGATGTGACAAGGCAACCTTAAGTATGGTACTCAACTGTCCACTAGGGGGAGGAGATCAGGCATGCTCTGTCTTAATTCCGTTGAGTACAGTCTAATTCACTCTATCAAACACTTAGTTTTAGTGAATTGTTATTGATATGTAGTTGCAATGTTGAGATTGTACATAAAAATGATGATAATCAAACTTGGGGAAACTTATTAATTGTTTGGATAAATGCAAGGTCAGATTCACTCCCTATTATGGAAAATGTATTCTACCTTTGCCCAATTCGGTTATATTTCTGTTGCCAGGAACAGAAGTGCTGAAAATCTTTATGGATATTCAGCTGTGGAGGCTGTAGGGCAGGATGTCCTTGAGCTCATAACATATGGCCGAGACTTTGCAGTGGGAAGAAATATAATGCGTTGTGTAATGATGGGGGAGAGTTGGACAGGGCAGTTTCCTGTTAAGCATAAGAGAGGCAACATGTTTTTAGTTATTGCAACAAATACCCCTTTCTATGATGATAATGGCTCTTTGGTTGGGATGATATGCGTCTCCTGTGATTCCAGACCTTTCCTACAAGCAAAGGCAGTAATATCTGTGCCTAAGCCGGTGGAAACTAATTCAAGATTTAGCAGGCCAAGAAGCTTTGCTTCAGCCAAACTTGGACTTGATCCTCATCAGCCTCTACAAGCTGCAGTCTCCTCCAAAATATCAAATTTGGTTAGTCTTCTGCTTTTCTTAATTACAATTACGAATAATAAATAGTTTTGAAGCGTATGTTGGCTTCTGGAAATCAAAAAACAGGTTTCCAAAGTCAGCAACAAAGTTAAATCGAAATTAAGATCTGGAGAGAACAATTCGGAACGTGATATTGGAAGTGGAGATAGTCATCATTCTGATCATGGTTTCTCGGATGCCGCTCTCTCTGACCATAGGGAAGATGAAGCTTCAAGTGGAGCCAGTACACCCAGAGGAGATACACATCCGTCTCCATCTGGTGTGTTCTTTGGGGTTAGTCATGAGGAGCACTCCCCCGTTAATCTATCCAAACATTCTGGTGACAAGAGTGAAGGGAAACCTGGTATCTCTAAGTTCATCACCTCCAAAGCTGAATTTTGGATTGGTAAGAAAGGTTTGGCATGGCCATGGAAAGGAAATGAACAAGATGTATCAGAAACAAAGACATCTCATCCTGTCTGCCCGCGGTCACACAATGACCAGGATAACGAGTTAGGTCAGCTGAAGAATGCTTCTGCTACATCGAAGTCAGAAAATCAGCTTTCTGAAACTAACCGAACTGCTAATAGTGAGGCTCCCGGATCTTGGTCCTCACCTTTCAGTGTGAACAGCACAAGCACTGTTAGCAATGGTGGAAATACCAGCATTACTGCTGTTAATAAAATAGATATGGAATCTGACTGCTTAGATTATGAAATCATGTGGGAGGACTTGACTATTGGAGAAAAGATTGGTCAAGGTTAGTAAATTCCGTCATTGCAGGTGGTTATTACCAAGTCTTAGTTTTCTTAGTCGTTGCAGGTCTTTTCCCTTTCAGTTCTCGAATTTTCCAGAGTACCGAAAAATTAGGCAGCAAGATTTTTGTTTTAATTCATCATTGGTTTTTACTATGCTCCCTTTTAATTTCTCTGTGCATCTTACATTTGTATCACGTCGATGCAGGTTCTTGTGGAACTGTATATCATGCTCTGTGGTATGGATCGGTATGTTCTCTCTCTTAATCTTAATAACGTTGTTAGAATACACAACTTTTTATCCGAATCAAAGTTTTTTATATGAAAGTCACTCTTTCGAGTACCAATCTCCAAATATAATTAGTTATTAGGAACCGCTGAGCAGAATATTGTATAATGCTTTATTAAATTTCACCCCAGAGCTCGCACTTTTGCCCTTTCTAGGCAAATTTAAGTATATACTCCGCCTGCATACATTTATAAGTTTAAAATAGAAAATGGCTAATAATTGACTTGCTCATCACCATGATTGTTCTTTTTCCTTTACTGTTAATATTTTCTTATCTGTAAAAAGACTACACAAATAGAAAAGTAAAGTAAGAATAAATATAAAGTTTTGGATGTGCTAGTTTTTATCTTTAATTAAATGAATATGTCTGTTATGCAGGATATTGCCGTCAAGGTATTTTCCAGGCAAGAATATTCTGATGATGTAATATTTTCCTTCAGACAGGAGGTGAGTATGTCGTTTTAGTTTGTTTTTAAATTCTTTCTTTGCGCTATTTATATTGTAATTTTATTTGAACTGCAACTATTCTTCAAAGAGCTTCTATAAAAAATACTTTAAACACTGCTGCAAAATGTTTTGCTAGATATTATCAGTTGCATGATAATCTTATTTCGAGATAAGATCTCGTGACAGTAAATAGGTTTTAATCAGGCGACTTCTGCTGTCTGACTATAGATTGGTTTCGCGCGGAGAACTTTGTGTTCCTTTCTATTGAGTCGTGCACTTGGACCATGTTTAGAGTGTCCAAAAAGGCTAAAGATGATGCAGTTTACGATTTGAAATGCATTTTCCTAGTACCAGAAGCCAGTATGGAAAGAAAATGATTAGAAAAACCCAAGAATATGACTTGCCAAATCTGCTTACTCTTTTTCTCTGTTTTTGAAGGTGTCTCTTATGAAAAGTCTTCGACATCCAAATATTCTACTCTTCATGGGTGCAGTAACTACACCTCAACGTCTCTGTATTATTACAGAGTTTCTTCCTCGGTGCGTCCTCCACTTCCCTCTGTGCCTTCCTGTCCTTTTTCTCTTCTATTTTGATCCCCACAATCAGTCTCATATAATCTTTATATCTTCTGCTCATGTCAATGTACTAATATATTCTCTGTATCTCCATTTTTTTTTTCGTTCAATTAGCAAAGAGTTACTTGTATACAAGTTTCCACCTTTCCGTTTGATGCAGGGGAAGTTTGTTCCAGATATTACAGAGGAATACACCAAAATTAGATTGGAAGCGACACATTCACATGGCTTTGGATGTTGTAAGTATCTTGAGAGTTCAGTATACCAGTGATATCAGTCCGTTCAAATCTAAGTACCTTATTTATATTGAAAGCACAAGATGTGTTCTGTCTCAGCATTTCCTTCTTTGCTGCTAGTAGGCTCTATGTGCATGTTTGGTACACAATATGGATAGGACTAGATAGGCACAATAAACAAGTTTTTTGCTTAATTTTCTTATATTATTAATCACCCCTACCAAACATGCCAGTATGTTTAACATTTTCTAAGATCTGCATTCTTTGGTGATTCTTTTCATGGTATATATTTTGCACTGTCTATATTTCCACAGGCACGAGGCATGAATTATCTTCATCGTTGCAATCCACCTATTGTTCATCGTGATTTAAAGTCATCCAATCTTCTCGTCAGCAAGAACTGGACTGTGAAGGTCTGCCTTGGGTTCTTCAGAATATGCTGTTTAAATCTCATCCCTTATATCCTTATTTTGCTTCACGTGTTCTTTAGAAACTCCATGAGTTGAAAACTGATACCTCCTCTTCAACAGGTTGGTGATTTCGGTCTCTCACGGCTTAAACATGAAACGTATTTGACAACAAAGACGGGGAAGGGAACGGTATTTAACCGTCACTGAACACTCTTCTTCGTAGCTACACCAATATGATACATTTAAATTTATTAAGTTGGTAACTGGTTGACAACTTATTCCTGGTCATGCAGCCTCAATGGATGGCTCCAGAAGTTATTCGTAATGAACCCACAAGCGAGAAGTATGCTTAGTGACTAGTGAAATTGAATCTTTTTATATAAATGCACATCTAATGGAAACAAATGAATCTGAATCTTGACATTGTTTCTTGTAATAACTAGGGCTGATGTGTACAGCTTTGGCGTTATACTATGGGAACTCGTTACCCAGAAGATTCCATGGGATAACCTCAACTCAATGCAGGTATTGGTAATTTTTCCATAAATTTATTTAGACATCAGCTTGAACAACATTCTTACATACTTCCTGAAGTGGGTCAAATGAGAGCGATCAGTCTCTATTATGAAAGAAGTTTGTAGTCACATGCAGTAATTTTTTCGCATGTTGATCAGTATCTTTGGATTATACAGGTTATTGGAGCTGTAGGGTTTATGAACCAACGGCTAGAGATTCCAAAGGACGTTGATCCTCAATGGGCTTCTATCATCGAGAGCTGCTGGCAAAGGTAGGTTCTGATTGCTGTCCAATTGTTTTCATTTTCTGCAAAGAGATGACTTTCAGTATTATCTTTATCACTATTTGGACACAACTTCTCTGTTCAGATGATATATGACCAAGAGTTTTAGAAAACTGTTTTTTCAAATTTATCACATATTGTGGCCTTGAAGTTATTAAATTTTCTGAGTTAAAATATATAAAATAGTGATATGGTTACTTAGAAGTTCTGATTGCATACTATGAATATTCATTTTCTCTTGCATTCTATAATCTATAGCTATATCTTATGTGTTCATGATTTGGATTCTAGCTGATTTTCAATTTATCTGTATCGAGACTAGTGAACCACAGTTCCGGCCATCTTTCCAAGAACTCGTGGAAAAGCTTAAAGATCTGCAGAGAAAATATGTCATTCAATTTCAAGCAGGGCGTAATGTTGCTGGAGATTGTGGCCAAAAAGAGTTGTAGATACAAATGACATGTTTGGTAAGGTGGGCTAGGCTGTATTCAACACCGTTGAATAAGGAAGAAGTTAAATTATCTGTTCTACTATGGTACTTTTAATGTTGTGTGCCGAACATGTGCACAATGTGCATAATTATGCTTGATTTTTGCTCGTAGCATTGCCAGCAGCATATACACTTGAAACATCTTTATCAAGGTGTTTTTCATTTACTGACATCAAGAAATCTGATCACCGATGCGTCTTCTGTAATATATTCATGTAATTTATTTCATTTCGCCATTCAACGATCAATTTGTTGTGCTAACAATTCAAAACATAGCGGTGCATTTTTGGTCTTAGGAAAGGAGATATTTTTGTCTGAGGAGTTATGAAGAAAAGTTCAGGATTTGTTTCTATAATCATTTGCCAGAAACAAGGTTTGCTGCATGCACGCGAGGCATTGAATTACAGACGTTTTGTTTACTAAGATCACGATCAAAAGTCGACTTGTAAGTTATGACTCTTCGTGTGTGTGTTCTGTATTATAAAAGAAAAGCGGTTCCAATGTTGCCTGTTTTTATTGTCAAGTCATATTAATACTTCATAGTGCATACCAACAAGGACGACGGAATAGTACTTGACAAAATCGAAGTAATAGTAATAATCTTGTCCATTTATATGTACAGTTTTGTCTAATATTCCATACCTAACTTGCCATTCTGTACAAGTAGAAGATGGGTTCACGGTTTTCACGATCAGTAGCTCTTTCTATACAATAACATACATACTAACTCAGACATCGATAAATTTACACCAAGAGGCACCATTTCTTAGCCTTGAGGTATAACAGTCCTAGAAAAGTAGGTGTTTACAAAAACTACCCTGGAATATGCTCCTTTAGCTCAACCCAAGTACACATCTCCAATGCCATTGACTTTCTCCTTGACAAAGACAAAGCCACAGCTTTCCTTGACGCTTTGCCTGCTGTGTGCTGTGATAGATCCTTGGATTTCATGTCTCTTATTAGCAATCACGAAAAACACGTACTCCTGCATCCTTGGTAAACAGTAGAACCTTAATAAAGAAACAAGCCGGTGAAAACTTGCAGCTCGTGTGGCTCGTTTCTGTAATGAAGTTTCTTAAGAATGGATGCATTTATTTCACATGAGATATATCGATTGCCCACGACCAACGATGAAATCTGTGGACCCTGAATGTAGAAGTTGTTATAGTAATGTCTGCCCTTATAGTCGAAGAGTGTGTTATGGCTGCTGAAGAATCCATAAAAGGCAGCCTTGTCTCCTCCTACAAGTGCTGCTACAGACTGGTTTTGAGGTGTATAATCAATCAATAATTCTACTTGTACATAATTTTGTACAACTTTGTTGACAAAATGACGGCCTTGTTAATAATTGCTAACGTATTTGGTACACTGTACTTGATAAAATTCGACAATATGTTATGTTTCATAAATGGATTCACCAACATTTGACACATTTTGAATAACATATTTTCCACCCTAGGAGATAACGAAGCAACTTATCCTATATATGACAACATTAACCAAAACAGCTATTAATAACTTCGTTACAATTGCAACTGACTCCATTAACTCCCATTCCATCCTATTGCCTTCAATTTTAAAGTTGGAAAATATTAATTCCTTGCACATATATTTAACTTTGTTACAATTGCACCTGGCCAATTCTTGCACAAGTTCTGATTCTTCATTGTTCATAGAATCATTTGTTTAAGAAACTTAAAAGTTAGTTCGACTCACTTTTAAGCACTTCATTACAGTTCATAAAAATCATTAAAAATCCCACTTCGAACTTATATTTAAACTTTTTAAAAAAATAATAATTTATTTACTGCTTAATTCTTCTTCAAGTAACTTCATTAGTCATTTCGGGTTATTTTGAAATGGGAAATATATTGTGCAGGCCTGTCATTGTGTATCGATTCTTGACAATATTGTTTTGGTTAAGAATCTGCTGTGCAGAAATTTTTGCTGCAAATTTTGTTTTCGGCGATTTTTTGGTTAATGCTCGAAACAACAATTACATTGCATCTCTCTCGAAAGCAAATTTTGTTCCGAATGGATTGATTTCGGAAAGCGAACAGACGACAAACTAATGGATAGTTGACCAATTTGAAACGAAAATATTTAAATAAAATTAATAAAATGAAGATCAGATATAGCTTTCTAGGCTGCATTGTCCATCAATACACAGTTTTACATAACTGATCAGAGCCCAGTGCGATCATCATATCTTTGAAATTTAATATAATAATATTTTTTCAGATTTTCCAAATTAGCTAAAATATGAACTGAAATGAAAAAACAAATAATAATAATAAATGACGTAATAATCCATCAAATTGAATTTCACAAAAAATTAAATGGAGAGAATTTTCTGTAAAATCTTGAATTTTAGGAAGGGGGTATCCTCAGAAGAAAATGCTTGTAGTTGTCATCAAATTAGACAATCAGGTCTCAAAGATTTCATGCCATCATCGGAATCCCCCAATCCAATTTCTATCTTTCATACGAAAATGAAAAAAACTAAAAAGAGATAATAGAATATATTTAGCAGGATCTAAATTCACTGCACCTGGCGTAACAGTACTGAGGCGAAGTGACTCAACTCTCCTGCATAAACTTTTTGCCCCATGATGAGTATCTACATCAATTAGAGAACCCCTAATTGTGAAATTACAAAGGGTTCTTAAGAAGAGGCAAATATAATTATCAATCAAAATCGTATAAATATAGTCTTGTACATTTACCTGAAAACAAATCTATACTCATATACATAGAGGGGGGCGGAGAGATGAGATGATAAAGATTTAGGGTTTATAGCTCTTGCTTAAATAGAAATTTTGGGGACTAGGTTTTGAAGGTCAGAGGAAATGACTAAAAAACGCCTTGGGTTTTAGGCCCTCGGCTGATCTTTACTGGAAATTGGCCACGTCCAACCCATATATGAATGGCCCATTATGTCTAACCTAGTTGATAAAAGAGGAAATTACACCTAAACCTCAAATTAGATTATGGATTTCATAAATCATGAATCAAGTTTCATATTGCATACATTAGGTTTTAATTATTATATTAAAAATATTTTTTTTATTTATATTTTTATATCTATATATAATATGAATTAATTTATATACACCCACTACCATATCTAACCCAACCAATCCTAAAATCATTTGAACCCATCCCCCATCCACTCTCATCTCTTCTCCCGTCTCTCAACTCCGTCGTCGCCACGACGTCTTCTCTTATTCTCGTCATCTCCATATCTCGTCTTCACTCTCCTTAACGCAAAGCTGTTTTTGTGCGATGGTTGTGTTGTAGAGGGTGCGGTGTTGTGGGTGTGCGTGCGGCGGCGATCGGGCGGTTGGGTGTGTGTGTGTGTTAGTGCGGCGGCAGTGGAGCTGCAGATCTATTTTTTTTGTTTGAGCGGTGCGGTGGTGGTGGAGGTGTGGAGTGAGGTTGCTGTGTAATGGGGTATGAGTGTGTGTGTGTGTGTGTGTTCGTGCGTACGTGCGGCGGCGATTATTTCTGTGCGGTGGTCACGATTTGAACGACTGCTGTGGAGGTGGAGGTGCGGTTGAATGGTGGGTGCCATGATGGTACGGTGGGGTAGGTGGGTGGGTGCGTGCGGCATGGGTGGTCGTGCT
>CAIGRB010103155.1:0-58377 GCA_903798255.1 Fraxinus quadrangulata | reverse complement strand
TGATTTTTGAATAAATAAACTTTGGACCTGATTTTTAAAAAGCAATATTTAAATACTTGGATTTATATAATTTTCAGTGTTAATTATGTTTAGATTATTGATATTATTTTCTTATGGTAAATTATTAAAGTTTTTAAATTTTACACAAGTGTTCACTCGTTAAAAAAATTATTACTAAATTCTATAGATACTGTTAATGTCAACGAGTCATCAAATAGTGTTATTGATCATGCCATGTTAGCAAAATTTGCTATTAAAAAAGACAAAATGTTGGTTTACTTTATGATTTAAACCCAAAAAATTAATCAAAATTAAAGTAGCATTATATTTTCTCATCCGAACATATTTAACATTCCTAACTCCCCAATTTTGCTGGTTTGGAGTAACGAATAACATCATTTTGGGGGCTGCATTGACCATTATACCTCATGGGAATTTAATATTAATATTTGACCGAGTGATCATTTGTGTAACAGTTAAAAACTTAAACGACTATTACCGTAAGAAAATAATTTCAATGACGATTGATGTAATTATTCAAAATTTCAGTGACCAATAGCATAATCAATGTAGAAATTTAGAAATTCAAGTTTTCCACTATTCAAATAATATGAATATATTGGGCTGATCATTAGTATAACCGTTGAAAACTTAAATGATTCTTATCGTAAGAAAATAATTTCAGTGACTATTGACATAATTATTTAAAATTTCAGTGACCAATGGCATAATTAACCCTAGAAATTTAGGATTTCAATTTTTCCAATATTCAATTAATATGAATATATAAGGGCCATGAAAATTTTGTATAGTATATTAAGTTTGTTGAAAAAACGAATCATGTCTAATAGATAGAGAGTTTCTTAAACAATAAATTTAAATAATGTACACGTGATTCTATTTAACAATTTAAATTTTTAGATCAATTAATTCAATTGCACAAATGTATGTACACGTGTATATAAATTCATTTTTGTTACTTGCATACCAAAATTTAGGGATGGCAAAAAAGTTCGACGGCTCGGACTCAACTAGGCTCAGAAAAAGTCTGAGCCGAGCCTCATTTTTTTTTTGTCGGGCTTTACTCAGTTCGGCTCGGGCCTAAAAAAACTCGAGTCGAGCTCGAGTTTTTTTTTTCGGCTCGGCCCATTGACATAACTAGATATATTGAAGGCTTTAATATGTTTGAAGGATTGAGAATGTGCGGAATTACATTTTCAAGAACAAGTTTACAGTATAATGACTGAAGAATTGCAGCAGATTCAAGCATAAGATATTGTAAATTTTTAAATTGATTAATTTAAAAAAATACGTAATTTCTAAATTTTTTTGTTTCAAGAAAAATTGTACACGAAATATGTTATTCGTGTACAATTTTAACTCCGCATACGATAATTGTAGTCAGTCCCAAACCCCGGATAAAGGAGAATGATTTTAATTTTTATAATTTATTTAATTTATAACACATAAGCTATACAAATTTTAAATTTTTAAGTAAAAAATATTAAAAAAAAAATCGAGTCAGCTCAACTCGTTAAGGTTTGGACCAAAAGCTCTGGCCAAACCTCCTTTTTTGACCGGGCTTTGCTCTGTTTGGGCCCAAAAAAACTCGAACCGAGCCCAAACTTTTTTGTCGACTCGAGCTCGACCCGACTCGTTTACGTAGCTACCAAACTCCGTGCACACTTGCAAAAGCCAAGTGAAATCTCAATTAATGAATAAAACACCACAAGAATCTTTAATGGCCTGTGATTCTCTGGTCTGTCCTATTTGAATGGTGTAGAACAAAAGTACAAGGCTACAAGCCAACCACTAATCGATCCTGCAAATTAGGAAAATTTGCCATATTGGTTGTTTACCTATTGCTCGAGTTAGTTGTTTCCCAAATTTCAAAAAGAAGTAAGTTTGTCTTCAGTGCTTCTATATAATTTTTCAATCATTCCTCAACGTGGATTGTCTAAATTTTCGTTAAATCGTTACACGATGCTTATATTTCCAACTTTATAACCTATTATACTATAATTTATTCTTCAACTTAGATAAGTTTGGAAAATTTTGAAGTGATACATCATGTTTTCATTAGAGCCATCACAAGAATTTTGGACGCTTCATGTTAGTGAAAATTGATTGTGCAGTTATACATAATGGTCAAGCATTAATTGGCTCTTTTTAAAGGTCGAAGACTAACTTGTTACTTGAATTATAGATCGAGGAAAATTATTGCAATTTTCTCCAACTCTTCATAATTTAGATGTAATGGCGTCATCCCACACGACTATAAAATTGCATCGCTAGTGAACATACCAAGAAAATCAACCTTGGTGGACCCTCAAACCTCGGAGGGTCGACTATAAATATATACTATTTTGCCCCGATATTCGCATAAAAGGTAGCATATTATACAGTTTGTGGCACATAACATATAACAGAATGTGCCCAACAGGAAGCGAATTGCTCCGGTCGAAGACCGCCGGAAAATCAAATTTACGTTCAGCATTCAACGTTCTCGACGCCGATCAAGATGGAAAGATTAGCCATGACGATCTCCGTGCATTTTATGGGGGATTTTCGGTCGACGGGGCGTCGGAAGAAGATGTTATAGGGTCCATGATATCCATGGCCGACGCAAACAAAGATGGATATGTGGAATTTGAAGAGTTTGAGAAAGTTTTGGAGCATACAAGGAGAGGAGAAAATAAGGGATGGGGTGTGAACGTAATGGAGGAGGCATTTAGGGTTATGGACAAAGATGGAGATGGAAAAGTCGGACATGAAGATCTCAAAAGTTACCTTTTGTGGGCTGGTTTTGATGCCGTCGATGATGAAGATGTTAAGGCCATGATCAGAATGGGCGGCGGTGATCAAAATGGAGGGGTTACATACCAGGGTTTACTCAAGATTTTGGCAGTTTGATTTCCAGGCTTTCGACCGTGAATTAGTTGTTTTAGATTTTCCAATATATTTAGCAATGATCGGAGCAAAGAAGAAATATTCATGTAGTTGACTCGACTTTAAGTCGTCGTTCCTTTAGTAATTGTTAGATGAATATTAAACAAATTAATGGCATGCCTTTGTGGCTGGCGTTTCAAGAGAATCTCAAGAAGATTTGTCTTTTATTTGTTTTGTTGCTATGATTTTTTAAATTATTAGTGAAGACAAAGGAATTTTTTTTTTTTTTTATTAATGGTTATTTTGAGTATTTAAATTGGTTCACGTGAGCGGCTAATCTTGAATTTTTTCCCACCCCAGCTTTACAGGGACTAAATTTTATAAGATACGAAAAAGACAAATCTTCTATGCTATCTAGCGGTCTATAATGGTTGGAGTACGAGATACGGAAGTTGAAAGGATTTTTCTAAACGTACATGTCCGTTTATCCGCCTATTTACACTTCTCTCACGTGAATGGAGGCCCATGTCCAAATAAAATAATATGTCCCCCCCCACCCCAATTGTGAGGGGGGCAGTGGGCCCCTGTACACGAGCATGTAAACGGCTATGTTCACGTAGCAGGGCTCTGACTCGATTATTACACCAATTGTGGACGTTGGTCACCGCGTATAATATTAACTTTTTAATATTATTGTTCTATTTGATTCAACTAAAATTTAAGGTTCTATTTGTCTTCTATTATTTCAAAATATTATTTGTTACAGTAAAATTCTCCACCACATATTAACTCAATAAAATATTCTATACATAAACCAATAAAATTACTTTAATGCCCCTCGTTTGTCTCCCATTACTTCAAAATATTGTTTGCTACAGTAATATTCTCCACCACACATTTACCCAATAAATATTCTACACACAGACCAATAAAATTACTTTAAATTTCAATCACACATTCTCCAAAAAATATTATTCATTACTCCATTTCTTCTACAATAATGGAAGACAAACACACACTAAATTAAAGCTAACAATTAATTTTTACTATACATTTTATGAAATTCACAATTTTTCAATCACAAATTACATAAATTTTAAATTTTTATTTAACCCAAATAGAAGTTAAGTTTATCGTAACATATTGAAACTGCCGTTAAAAGATATTTGATAAGGTCAATTATTGTATGCTCTTGATAATGTCTAGAGTGAAGGATTACACGTTGAAAGTTCTATGGTTGTGAAAGTCACTCCGATCACAAGTTTAGTTGATTCCAATTGAAAGAGTTTGATCCAGAAGTTTGGCCATAATCATAGTAAGTCGAACTTCCAATGAATGAAGAACAAAAAGGATATTTATGTCAACCAAAACAAGCACCATCAATTGTCATCCTGTGTGTGCTTCGATTTCGTAGCACTTACGAAAGATGGTATTTATTTTAAAATTTTAACTCGAGTAATGCTATCTATCCAAATTGACGCATAAAACATTGTCGAATGTTAAAAACCTGTTGATCTATGTTTATTTTTATCTATGTTGCAACACATAAATCAAGTATTTTGGGTTGGTAAATGGAGATATTTCCATCCCAATCTCGCCCCTAACCTCGGCTCCAAATTTACTTTTAATAAAATTAAAAAATTGAAGTACAAAATCAAATTAAAATAAAAAAATATTTGATTGAACAAAAATTAAAGTATATTTACCTAATTGAAATCAAATTATAATATACTCACCTCATAATGAAATTTACCTTAAAATATTGACAATAATTTTTTCCTCCTTTAAAGACGTGCAGAAAATTCACTAGTCGCCATAATACAACAATTGTGTCTAGTTCGCACTATAACTGTACCCTGTGCATTTCTTTTCCAAGGTCAAGCGTTAGGTACGGTTAACTATGTCAACGAGCCGAGCTCGAGCCCAAAAAAAAAAGGTTCGGGCTCGACTCGAACTTTTTCAGACCGAGCTTTTTTGGGTTCGAGTCGAGCCGAGCAAAGCCCGGCCAAAAATAATGAGGCTCGGTTGGTCGGGCCCGGCTCGAGCTTTTCCCGAGCCGACGAGCTTTTTTGCCATCCCTAGGTACGGCCAAATTGATCAATAGCATTTCAAGACAAGTCTCGTTCTCCTGTCCACGGTACGAAGTTTTATTTTGTTCACTCGGAGAAAACCCAACGTTGGGTTCTCCTACTATATCAGCAGATGGGCAGTCTTATTCTGTCCACCGTGGGCAGGAGAACAATTCCATTTCAAGACATTGTCTGTTTGGCACCAATTCTCATTCTTATTTTTTTCTCTTTTTTCATTTCAACCACGCATTCTCCCCATAAAATAATATTGCACACAAATTTAAAATTTTTCATAACTTTTCCACAACACATTCTCACATCAATCACTATTCCAAAAATTCTATTCTCCAAAAAATGGGTGTCAAACACCCTCTTTAAAGTTCGGACCAAAAATTGATTCAAAAAGACGGAAGGATCAATGATTAAAGGGTTGAACAAGGGTCGAGCTGGATAACTAAAAAAGATAAATAAATATATTTTCAAAATGCATACAACAATAGATAATAGTATAATATAATTAATTGAAATATTTGAAGAGTTTTCTAATTTTTTATTAATTAAAATAAGATAAAAAAATTAATTAGCTCAATTAAATAATTAATAAAGAATTGAGAGGATGAGAGAGTTGTAATTAGGAAAGAATAAACACTAATGACTACAAAAAAAATAAAAAAATAAAAAATAATAAAAGGACTGAGATTTGTCTAAGCCATATGCACGTGCTTTTGATTTGTCCCACATCGAATTCACTGGAAAGCCACTGGAATTGGCTCTATAAATGGGTGGGCCACTCTACCGGCACCGTGCTTTCCGAGACTTTTACTCCAACAGGGCTTAAGGTTTAAAAATGTGCTTAATAACACAAAACGTTTTAATATGTAATGTGTAAAATATCTATACGTTTCAAATTTTTTGCATTTTAACCCCTATTTCAACGTTTTATTGTGAAAAACATCATTTTCACATATTTTTAACATAAAATGACTAATATACCCTCTTATATAAATAAAACAAAAAATAAAATAAAATAAAAATGCAAATGGATCCAAAATTTATGAAAATATTAAAAAAAAACAAAAAAAACTTTTCCTCTCTTCTCCTCCACCTCCAATGAAAGGAAAATTAGAGATCATTTGGCCTTCAATTCCTTCAATTGAATCATTACCCATTGCTGTAATAACCTTTACATCATGATGTTGGTCGAATTGTGAGCATTAACACCAATACCATCGTCAATTGAAGCCTGAACATTCATCTTGCTCGTCTTGGTCAATTTTGATTTCAATCCATCAATTGGATTGTTAATTGGATCAATTGGTGTTTGACCCATTAAATAACCATTATGAATTGATGTTGTGAATACAGAATTGAGTGTTTGCAACAAAAAAACTTCATCGATTTTGTCAGGCCGAACTTAACTCATGGATGGCTCCCATAAATTAAGTCGTTTCTGAGCAATATTGACGATGACCTAATGTAGGGCTAGATTCTCCTAGTTGAGGAGAGTGTTGTGGTGATGGTCCACGATCAAGAAAGTGGTCAAAGGTGGAGTTATTTGGACAAAAATCGTGACTATGTCGTTGTATTGGGTGGAGATGGAGTCATTTTTTGGCGGATTTACGGTAGTTGGTGGGCGAAGGTTGTAGAGGGAAATGAGGTGGTTCCAATCTTGGTAATGTCCGACGGCTTTGGTGGCGATTGGTAGTCGTTTTTGGAGGAGGAAGGTGGCGGCTCAGGAAATTTTTTGTCTACATCAGCTGCAGTCACTCATTTTCATTTTTTAAAAAGTATAGGAGTAAGATTGCAATTTATTCTTTATTCTTTATTTTATTTTTATTTTTCATTTTATATAGGAGGGTATATTGGTCATTTTACGTTAAAAATATATGAAAAGTGACGTTTTCCACAATGAAATGTTGAAATAGGGGTGAAAATTTGAAACGTATGGACGTTTTGTGCGATTAAGCCTTTAAAATATATTACTTCTAAAAATTGAATCAACAGGAATAACCGGTTAAACTGCTTTTGGGCCTTCCAATTTGTGCATAAATTGGCCATTCAACTGGTATTTTAACGTTTAAACCGAAACTGGATTTTGGATCAGTTCTCAAGTTCATCGGTCCGGTCCAATTTTAATAACATTGGAAAATCGATACTTGAAATAAATTTTAAGAGCTCTTTAGCTTTTTTAAAGATATTTTCAATTTTTAAAGAGTATATTTAGCAATCTATAGAGTATTTATAAATTTAGATAGTAAAAACTTTTAAATTCTCCAACAAGTTCTTTATTTTTAATACTAAATTTTACTACTTTAAAAAAAATTTATTTATTTTTCCTAACTTTAATTTTCATTAGCTTCATTCTAAATTATTATATTATTTTTCTCCATCGAAAATTCTATACTTTGAATACATTTATTATAGAGAGCGGATTTAGATCTCCAAATCCGTAGAGTTAAACTCACTTTCTATTGAGTTTCTCCAATAAATTTTTTAAATATGAGATACCCTTTATTTTAAAGGGTCAAGTTTTAAAATTATATTTCAAGAAACTCTTTAAATTAATATTTTAATTTAGAGAGTGAGTTTGACTCTTCAAATTTAAGAGTCAAACACACTCTCTATAATTAAATACAATCAAAGTGTTTCATTTTTTAATGAAGGAAAATAATATAATAATTTGGAGGGATGTTAGTGAAAATAAAAGATAGGGAGAAATAATATTTTTTTTGAAAATAGTAAAATTAAGTGTTAAATATAAATAGATTGTTGGAGTATTTTAAAAAAATATTTTTTAAATTTATAGATACTTTCTAAATTGTAAAATATGCTATTTAAAAATAGAAAATCCCTTGGAGATGATTTTAAAATATTAATTTGAAGACTTTAAATATTGACTCTTTAAAATAGAAATAGTTTTATATTTAAAGAATTTATTAGAGATGTTCTTAAAATAAATAGTGGATTTGGATATTCAAATTTGAAAAGTTGAATTCACTCTCTATTCTGTAATATTTTGAAAAATTTAGGACTATGATTGCAATTAGTTCATTTTTTCTTTTCTTTTCTTTTTGTTTCATTTGAATATAAGGATAAAATCGTCATTTTATTGGAAAAAATGGTTGAAAAAAATCTTTACGTAGTGAAAAGTGGAAGGTATGAGTGAAAATGCAAAAAAATGAAAGATGTGGACGTTTTGTACAATGACATTGAAAGGTGGAGATATTTTGTGCTATTTACCCCATATAGAAACACGTAAAGGTTATATCTATAAGTACCCCATATAGAAACACGTAAAGGTTATATCTATAAGTGTATGTATACGCAAGAAGTTACAACATAGTTAAGAATTTACATTGCGTTCTCTCTCTCTCTTTAGCAGAAAATGAGTAAATTCATGGCCAGCTATATATAAAAATAACGCTCGAATTCAAACCCAAAGAGAGAGAGAGAGAAAAATAGAAGAGTTCTCTAGAGAGAAAAAGAGAAACGTTCCTGGCGTGTGAGGATACGATACCAATTACCAGATGAAATGCTAGAGAGGAAAGAGGAAGTGCGAGTACTAAGTAATCTATGATGGTGCGTGTGTGACATGATTTAAGAGTTGTAATTGGGAATATTGTGAGTGTGGGGAGTAAAGGTGATGACTGCAAATTATGTAGAATTGGGATGGGCGTGGGGGTGGGGTATGTGTAAAAGACGTAGATAATTTGGGAGGAGGAGATCTACAATTTTTCGTTTTTTTTTTGCTGCTCTAATTTGGTTTTAACTTATTTTAATGTAGTAAATTGAAAGTTACTATTACGCTCTTAACAAAAAATATGAAAAATGTGGTCAAACTCAATTTCTTGGTCAACTAACAGACATTTGGATGGAATCCGTTTATTGGGGCTTCAGCCGCAACGTTTTGAAAGGTTTGGGGCGATGGTTGCAACGAATGAAAGANTATTCCCCCCCCCCCCCCGGGTCCCTTTTTATAGAGCCGCGCTTATTTACAAAGAATCAAATAATTCAATTTTCCCGCGCCATTCCACAAATACGCATCGGAGATGAGGGATCTTTACCTTCGAACGCCACAGAATGATCACACTCCATCTAATCGACGATCAAAATCCGTTGCAGATTGCACTAAGAATCCTCATAAGGTAAGATTAGATTCAAAAATATATTAATGTGTAATATTATGCACCAAATCAATCCAATTTGTATTTTGGCGGGTGATTTATCTTTGCAGGTGAATAAAAACAGTTTGAATTTCGTGTCTACGGCGGTATCTGAAAATGAATCTTCAGTTTTTGAATCACCCTCTGAGGTTTGTGATTATAATCCCTTCCATAAATCTGACAAGGTGAATTTTATTTATTATTCTTTTTATGTGAAATTTAATTATAAAAGTTGATTTTCACTTTGCAATTCCATTTTTAGGCCTATGTATGATTAATTCATATCTCTAGTTATTACTTTTGAAGCAGATTAGATGTTTGTTTCGAAATTTAAAGTTTATGCTTTCATATAGGCTGACAGTTTTGCAGAGGCAATGAAAGGAAAATGCATTTTTTGCTTGAAATTTCTTAGGTTCCTGAAGTTTATTTGCGGCCGGATTTGTTTTGCTTGTGTTCACCTTAAAACCATTCACCTTGAACTCGTTTTGGAGGAGTTCATCTGTTCATGTCTTTCTGTTTTCCAGAATTCCATTACTTCAACAAGTCCAGTGGATACACCTTCATCAGATACAGTTGCTCTTTCTGATCACTCTCCATCCATATCATCATCATCCGTAATTACTTGTGAGAAGTATATAGCTGCCAGTGTCTCGAACAGTAAAAATAAATATCCTGGGGAAGTAATCTCTCTTAAGCAGATTGGATCTGTTGAGGCAGAGATGGTGATAAAACATCTGAGAGATGCTAGAATTCAGGTGATGAATTCAAATGATATGGGACGGTCAAAGAAGCTTCTTGAAGTTTTGATAAATGTCATTATTCAAGAGCTCAGGAGTAGTCCATATGAAGAGAAGGAATGGATCGATGAACTTGTTTCAAGCAATGCTCGAGTAGTTATGCTTAATGTTTTGCTGGGAATCTTTGCAATTCTTGTGTTTGTGCTTATCAATTCTGGAGCAAAAGGCATTCCTAGTGGACCTCCACCAACTTGACATAGTAAGTTTCCTTGGCTCATTGGTAGTCTTCTTCCACTTAAGACTGTTAACTCTTTTCGTCTTTGCTGAAATTTGGATTTGTATCCAAATATAAAGGCATTGCCAACTCCACATAGAAAGGCATTTGTATCCACAATGCTGATGTGCATGCCAGAGATTATATGCTAGAAATGAACTATTCTGGAATATTGATATATAGATGCTGAGTTGTACCTGATTTCCTAGTTTATGCTTGCTCGAGGATAGAAAGTTTATGTTATATTTGAAATAGGTAATCACATGCATAATCATATTAGTACACTGCTATCTGAATATGAATTTTTTTAGACAAGCGAAGATGGGCTATTTCTTGTCTCCATCATCGATGATTGGACGGCACGCTTTTCTGTGGATTTCTTGATGCATCTATGAATATTTATCTGCTATAACCAAAGAGCATCAAGTCTTATTCTGGCTTGTGTATGATTTTGGATTTGTAAACGTAGTTTCTCTAGATCAAGTATGTAGAAAGTCCTAGCTAATAATTAGGCTCCACATTGAAACTTTTACCCGTTCTGTTAAATCTAGAACCGGGAGCAAAGATTACACCATGTTTGGCCTAGTTTTTAAGTCCAAAACAGCTGCTTTAGGAGGGCTTTTTTCAACAGCATGTAGAGTCATGCTACCCAAAAAAGCTAGTTTGTTTTTTCATCTAGGTCAAATATGCTACGTTAGTCCTATTTACTTTACACATTTTCTCCATTCCTTGATTTACTTGTTTCCACGGGCATTATCCCGTTAAAAAAAGAAAGAAAGTAAATTAGCACAAAAAAACCGCAATACTACAAGGAAACATTTTTGGTGTAGCTCTATCTGTTCATGGGCAACAAGCATATTTATCACATAGGTAATATTCAATCTGAATGCCTGACCTGATTTGATAGTTAAGGTGATTGACAAATGACAATTCAACAATTTTTTGGTAGTTAAAATGCTTGTGTCATATTAAGCCCCTTTGTGATGGTTGAAAATGAGTATTTATGAAATGGGGGCCAAACAAGGGCTTATTTTTCTCAATGCTTTGATCTAATTTCCTCATCTTGTTTTCCTATATTTTTGATTGGTTGGTGGTAGCTGAGGGATGAAAATGTGATATTAGGTAGGATATTAAGATATGATATTGGTCTTTTAGTCAGACGTCGAAAATTCTGGAATTCCAGAACTCTTTAACGAGAGTACATATCTCTAATTTTTGTTACTTCGACAATAATATATTTGAAAGCTCGTTAGGACTAAACCCCATAATTTAGGTATGGTGCTCCTTTAAGTGATGCTTAAGGATCCAATTTGTTGTAACTTTACAACTAATATATCAAAATTTAAGTAATAAGCAAGCAAGAAATATTATAATGACTTTTAAACATGCCATAGATTCTTATGCAACCCTTAAAACTTCAGAGCTCAGATTGGAGAACACAAAAGTTGGTGGAGTGCAACTTTTGTCGTTAGGCCTGGGGACACAAGGTAGGTCCTATACTCGCATGCAATTTGAACCTTATTTGAGACCTCTGTTTGAATAAATGACACAGAAAATTTATGTAACCAAGAAATTCTATGACTGTAAATGGATGGAAAGTGGAATTCATCCCGTATTTTTTCTTTCTATTCATCTCGTTTAGGATCTCCTCGAATTCTCTATATGTGATGGGTGGGTGGGTGAGTGGTGTTACTTGTTAGAGGTTAATTTCTCGTGGATGAAGTATAAATATTGATAATATAAAGTTTTGGATTGCCCTCTTATTAGTATTGATCTTTTACAATGAAATTAGAATTCAAAAAGCTCGAATGAGTAATTAGATCTTACTAAAATACAAACAAGCATTTGGTGTTCAAACGAGCAACATCCTACGGAGTATGTTAAGGGTAAAATTCCGATATATAAAATTACTAACCAATATATAAAGATTTTAACTATTCTTAAACATTTTCAATACTCTTTATTTTTTAAAGAGCATATTTAAGAGTAATATTCTTTATACAAACTCTTTATATTTTGTTCATTATTTTACTTTTTTCAACGATCATTTATTATTTTTCCTCATTTTGTAATTAAAATATAATTTAAAAATTAAAAATTAAAAATTTTAATATAATATATGAATGATCTAAGTAATAGAGTATTGAAACTTGCAATTTTATTAGATATAGTGATGATAAAATACAAATAAATAAAACGTTTGAGTCACGTTATTTTGGAAGAACGTAAGTTTGACTTTTAAAATATAGAGGTTTTAAACACATCTATTTTTAATTTTAAAATAAAAAGTACGTGGGAACTTAATTTTTAACGTTGATTCTTTAAAACAAACAGTATCTCACTTTTTGGAAAATCTTGAAAATACGCTTAAAATTGAATTTTTTAAGATAGAAAAGTCTCAATTATGATTGGGTGGGAGTGAGTTATTATTTTATTTCAACTCATGGATATATTCATGAAATAAACATGGTACAATGAGTTTGGTGTGGATCAAATTTATGATTACATGGGTACATACGAGTTAGGACAAGTCATAATCATGCAGCCATTTGGAAATGTTTTTGATCATCATTATTTCAGTCAACTTATTTGCTTAATTCTTTTTGTATCAATTTTTGATATTAGACTTTTTCCGTATGGAGTCACTTTTCACTGCAAGAAACAGGCCAATGCATGTACATACATATTTGTAGAACCGATTTCACACGAAATTTTCAATTTGATGGTTTTATCTATGATTTTATTATGCTGACTAATGCTAACCTCGGAAGTAATCGTGTTAAAATAAACGGAATAATGCATTTTAGTACGGAGACTATGCTAAACATTACTTTTGCGCTAAATAGCATTAATCCGATGAAAAGTTCAAACATTGATATGTAATGGTCTGACCTCTGTTTCAAAGTTCATTTGCATATTTATAAGTCATACATCACCTCGACGTTTTCAATTTACCATCATTATATCACATGTATTGTTGTTTTTGGTATAACATGTGTCCATCTTATTTTTCATGAATTCCATTTAAGTTTTACATAAGACGAAAGTATTGGATTCGAATTTTGAAAAGCGTGATAAAAAGCAATGAGAGATAAGATGGACAGAGCCTCTTTCAAAGCGAATAATACCTATGAGTTAATAGCTTGGACACGAGGCTCGAATCATTACATATCCATGAAATGTGCTTATCCAACCATGATACTTCGTTTCCTAATATAGAGTTGGCTCAACACACAAAGTACATTTTTCAATTATTTTCATTGCTTTCTAATATCTTGTTTGATCCACCACATTCTTATAAAAATTCATTTTTTCAAAATTTATTTTTAACTACACATTTTTCAATAAAATAATATTATATGCAAATCCAAAACTTTTCTTTAATTTTTAACCATATATTTTCTATCAAATCACTATTTAAAATGCGTTTTCCACTCAATAACGTGCATCAAACATGGTCTAATTCTTAAATCGAGCAGTCGACCGGACTAATCCTATCCATCTATCTTGACATGTCTACTCGAGAAACACCGTTGTTCTCACCTGTCCTGCCTAAACTCACTCACTCACTCTCACATGGTTCAAGGGCTAAACATAACCGAAGACAAAGCTCTCTCTTATCAGTAATCCACGTACACTCTGATTTTTTCATTTTATTTTTAGTACAAACACAAGGGCCCAGGCATTAGGCTCTGCGCGTGCTCACTCGTGATTCCCTTTAAAGTCCCTTCACCCTCCCACTCTCTCCCCACCAATTCTCTCGCCTTTTGTTACTCCACTCTTCCCCAAATCCACCCACCCATTACCCAGCCATCAATCTCCAACAAAATACATACGTGTACGTATATATAACCAGGAATTTCAATCAGAATTATTATTATCAATCTGCAGAGTTTCTGAAGATAATATATAAGCCAGGTGAATTCATTATTCATCGATTTGATTATTCACGTTGAATCTGAATACTTCTATATTCAGCCATCTCTTGGTTGAGTCATTAGCCTCTGGGTCTGTTTGGTATTTTCAAATTAGAATTTAAGAATTTCGTTGAATTTGTTAAATTTAAAGTGGTTGCTAATTGCAGAGTGAATATCGATTCGATTATTCACGTTGAGTATGAAAACTTATCTACTATATATTTGTGTTGTAGCTTCATATAACTTTGATTCTGTTATTTCAAAAAGATGTGTTGTTTGATGATCCGAACTGTTTTGTATTAAAGATTACAAGTTTTTTAGTTAATTCATTAGCCTCTGGCTGTCTATGGTATAGTGTAATTAAAAATTTAGAATTTTGTAGAATTTCTTGAACTTTAATCGATTCTATGTCGCTAAAAACGTAAACAGGCTTACTATCTGATTTCTAATTCCCAGTATTTCTGATAAATTAAATCTATTTTTCTATCCTAAATCATCGGTTTAAATTCTTACACTTTATTCGACGCGTCTTTGAATCTACCAGTACTCGTTGATTCTAACTCAATTTTATTCATGGAACTGAATCTTCAGGTCCACTCATCAATCATTTTGATTGGATTTGATTGATAAAAATTGCTGAAGATGACATCATCACTGGTCTCGAATCCAGTAGTGAATTCCGACAGATCATCCATGAGAAGAAAGAAGAAGAAGAAAATCCAAAGCCAAATCCTTGGGGAGAATGTTAGGACTAATAACCTTCAGAATTCCACTGAGAATTCAGTAATTCAATGGAAATCTGAAGCTCAGCAGCAAATTTACTCATCAAAATTGCTCCAGGCGCTACGCCAAGTCCGTCGCAGCAGCTCAACAACTCTTACATCAGCTCCGAAGTGCGGCCGAGCCGTCCGTGAAGCAGCGGACAGGGTGTTGGCAGCCTCAGCCAAGGGCCGTTCCCGATGGAGCCGAGCCATTCTGACAAACCGGCTCAAGCTCAAGTTCCTCAAGAAGAATAACCTCAATAAGAGGCAGAGAAATGTAATGGTGGTTACCACCGGGAGCAGCCAGTCACAGAAGAAATCAAGAGTGGGTATTATGCGTTTGAAGATGAAGAGTCTACCGGCTGTTCAGAGGAAGACTCGAGTTCTTAGTCGGTTAGTTCCAGGTTGCCGGAAACAGCCTTTGCCAGTAATATTAGATGAGGCTACTGATTATATAGCGGCTCTTGAAATGCAAGTCCGAGCCATGAGCGCTTTAGCCGAGCTGCTTTCTGTTCCCGGCTCTTCTTCTTCCTCTAACGCCGCAGCTTCTCCTCTTGGTAACCAGCTCACTTCAAGCCAATCTCCCCCCAGTGTATAATTTTATGGATTTTCTCTTATATTTCTTCTTTTCTATTATTCTCCTCTCTTGAATATTTCACTATGAAATATATTTTCTTTTTTTATTCCCTTAAAAGTTGCTTTGATATTTTTTTTTCTGGTGCTATTAATTTGGTAAATAGAAGATAATTAGGATGAAATAAGGACAGTCAGGTGCAAGGAATCCAGGTCGCAATCTTCTTTATTCACGTGGCTAGGGAACTTTTTTATTTTGCTGTGGGGTCCTTGAGAATAATTGAGTTTCGCATCTTTGCCCAATAGTTTTGCCAAGGAATGACTTCAAATCTTGAATGAACACACCCTAATGTCTTAATAATGCCAAAAGAATCCATTGCTTTAAACTTTTGTGGACTGAAAACTGAAAGAGTTGCATTTAATCCTTTTAGCCTTGAATTTAGTTTGAGGGTTGTGAAGATGAATTATGCTAGATGTACATTATCCTTCACATAATCATTCATATAAGGGTCAAGTGGCGCCCCCCTTATTGGAGGGGCAGGCGCCCCTCCAATAAGGGGGCCCCACTTAGCCCTTATGTGAACCATTGTGTGAATGACAATGTACCCTTAGCATGATCCTGTGAAGATATGGAGAATTGAGCAATTTTTGAACGTTCCTTATCCTTAACTCTTTGCTGTTTCCAATTTAAGGCGGGTCTAGTCTAAAAACATTGGTTATACAATAAATTTTGTCAAATTAGGTAATTTGATTTCTATCCAAAGTACATCAGTTTGCTTTCTTGATTGGCTATTGTGCCAATGCCCAATGGTCCTATAGTGTCAGATTAGGACCATTATATGCTTTATACCAGATTATATGGCAAATGTGCCACAAGGAGCAATGAAAATGACACATCAATCTGACTAATTTGGAGGGTTAGTTGGTACTCTAGTGTGTCTGAATAGATTTTTGTCTGAGTTGCTTTAAGTGTAGGAATCTTATAAAATGATAAGATAGTTAATTCTGCCTAAAGTTGCCAAAGGAACTGCAGTACTCCATGTGGATTGAAGAGTCGAAGTCCCTACTGCATTTAAAGAGAAACTGGCAATGTGTACACTTGTTCAAAATGTGTGTGTGAAAATAAATTTGAAGGAAAATTATTTTCAGTTAAGGTGTGCCAAATAACGCTTAAAACTGTTGATGATGATAGCGTGTTGAGTAACTTATGTAGTTGGGTATTATTGTGCCCAACCTAAATGTGTGTATGCACATTGTCATGTATTCGCGCAATGCATTTGGCTTTCCAAGACCAACCATATGCAAATGGCATATAATCTCTCTTCAAAATTGAAAGGCATCAAAATGTGACGGGCTCTCCAAGCTCGAGATGGTTCGACCTGTAAAATTTCGAGTGTTGGATAATAATGGGTTGAGAGGGCCTAGTTTTTTAGGCACACATGGACCAAAAAGAGAAAAAGACATTATATCGAGGTTCATAAGTTTGTCCCAACCTGGCCTAGCTATAAGCGTACACATTGAGGTGAGCCATAAAGAAATGTGCATGGCTTGACATAAAACTCTAGATAGCCTAGGTCCGTAAGTGGGCTGCTCTTGACCCAAGCCAACCTAAGTTCGATTTATGTGTGGATTTCACGAGTAACACTACATCACTTGTGGTGTTCATCACATGTCTAAGCTGCAATTCAATGAATAAAAGTTCATCACAATTTTATTGAATAATGTGACATATTCTATATGATATATACCATAGTGATGAATAGTATTATTCTTTCACAACTGCAATTCACCAAATTTGCACGGTACTGCTACAGAAGTGACACTTGATGATTGAAGGAGGACCACAAATCCAAATGAGGACCAAATAGAGGAGTCTAAAGACAAACAAATGACATGACACTGCACATTTGCTTTGATATCAATTGTTTGTTGGTACATTTATTGTGTCCACCAACGCTGTAATACACATGCACCCATGTGACTTGCCTCGTTAAATTCCATCCTTTCTCAGAAATGAATTCAATCTGCAGGCTTATGTCTTTACTTTGAAAAAACAAAAGAAAAAGGTGTAAACACATTAATATTAATTAGTTAATCGAAATCTGATCTTTACTATCATTTATGGTCTGTTGAACTAATACAATGAGTTGAGATATGTTGCTTCCATTTGAGCGTCCTTCATTTAAGCTCCTTAGAATTGAGCAATCAATAAGTAGAAAATACTTGTGGGTCTATTGAAATTTATCATTAAAAATAAAGTAAGTTCGGCTATTTATAAAAGATTTAGAATTTTGACCAAATGCACCATAAAATTTTGACATCTCGGCATACAAGCTCTTGTTCAAAATGTGATGTCTCGTGTTTTACTATGTTGGTGTTTTCTCATTTACTAACAAGGTATAATCTATTGAGGCTTAAAAAATTGAATGGGAGAAACAACCAATAAGGACAATAAATCTTGATTCCCAATGCAACATTATGACGTAGTAAACATTTTTATCGCATGTTTGATGCATAATATTATAAATTACTCTACAATAGAAAATATCTTTTACATTTTTAAAATTATTAGGTTAACAGTGAGAGGGAGTGATGGAGTGATTGTGAATAAGAGAAAAATGTGGGGCCCAAATTGGGTATGAGGGAGACAGTTATTGCAGCTGTCCACATCTGTGGGTAGTTAATGTTGTGTATCAGAAGTGACTAACCATAAACAGTGTCTGAAAACGCCCACTTTGGCCATACTATCCTTTCATCAAATATTTTAATTAATTTATAATTAATTAAACATACCCTAACAAGCTAAATGGAAAAGGATATTTTTATTTATTAATATTTTTATTATTCTATCTCTCTTATAAAAAATTAATCTTGTAATGTATGCAGTTATCATAAAATTTAGGGGCCAAGTTATCATGATTTGAGTAACTGCAATTTTCATATCCTTATTGCCTTTAATTTTATTCGTGTGTAAAGAATACATGAAAATCAAAGAATATTCGCATCCAATTGCAACGTGTTAGATAGGTTCAACCGAACAAAAATAACCCCAAATAACAACAAAATATCCCACCCATGTTTCTTTTTAATAATGCCAATTCTATTTAATTCAATATTTGTTTTTGTCGAGAAAAAGAAGTTTGAGGTGCATTTGAAATTTTTCCGCCCCACATTTGATCTACCTCTTATTCAATTTGAAATTTTTAGTAAATCCTTGAATCTAGAATAAAATGTGATATTACAACTATACGTTTCAAATATATATGTACTTAATTTTATCGTTTAAGGACATGAATTATATAATTGACATGAAAATATATTGTAAGTATTAGGTTGCATTTAAATATTGAAACCTAGAATATATACATCTATAACTTAATGAAAAGGAAAGTTAAAAAAAAGATCCAATAACTTGACATTTTATTAATCATCCACTTGACATCTCAACATATTAGTTTAATAATCACATCTAATTGTAGTTATCACATAAATGGAAACCACAACCAATTGTATACTCAAAAGAAGCAAAAGCACATGGGCTGCCATGAAAATGGGTCCCAATTCAACACATAATTTGTAAATTAAGTTTGACATTGTTCAATAAAGTGATTGAATCTATTTACAAGAAATTATACAAATGAGGAATGTGGGCTCCATAGATCATAAATCACATAGTGGCAAGCATGTGAACATTCATAGGATTGATTTGTATTTAGTGCCCAATTTTTTATTTAATATTTTTAACAATTAGAATAAACAATAAAATAAATTTATTTAATAATGCAGAGTGAAGACCTGCTTCGATAATGCGAAAAATTTCTACATATATGCTCAAATCGATCAATAATATCAGAATTCGATGAATCGATTCGAACCGACTTACTAATGTAATACTCTAGTACGTTATAGAATTTAACTCTTGCCAATGATCCAATTAGATGAATATTAACGAGAATGATAGAAATTTCTAAAAGTACACCGTCTCTTCGACTGCTTGAACTACTTACTATCAGGGAATGAATGAATCAATAATTCATTGATTCTCAAAATGAATAATGTATAATCGATGAGAAATCGAGAGCCATCTTCAATAATATACTTATTTAATAATTAGACAACCCTACATATAACAGAAGGTAAAAATGAACCAAAAATTGTCCCCTTTCACCTCCACATTCGAATTACATCACTAAACAAGTCTCCAAAAATAAAAAGCGCGGAAAAAGTTGAGAAGGCAATTTTGAATAAATAATTAGATTTTTAATTTTTTTATATCAAATATCATTAGAAAACTAGAGGAATACTCCATGTGACTTATTTTATTTGCACCTATGAGGACAAAGTGTTTAGGCCCTCCTTAATTTCCGGCATAATCTCATAAAATAAGTGGCACTTAGATTAAAAGAAAATCAATTTGGGTAATTAATTATAATTTTGTTATGAATAATGAGTATATTAATTATTGCAGATAGAGCAGCTTTTGCTTTCTTAAGTGGTCAACAAGGTGTTGAACACTTGATCTAAAAGCGTAAGCTACACACTCCTTAGGTAGTATTGTGCACAAATTCAAAAGGTTGGGGGCATAGGTGCTACAAATAAAAGGTTGATGGCATGGCTGTGACACTTATAAAAGATTAAGGACTCATGGAGGAATTTATTTTTCTCTTGAAAGTCAAATTTACCCTTGTATTAAAGGTTCACGATCATGTATATTCAAATAAAAGCAAGTTTTTTTTTTTAGTCGGGGAATGAATTCCAAGTCGATGATGGAAAAATTCTTCCATTCTAGAGAATGAAGAAATAATATTCCATCTTATGAGTCATTGCTTATGACATTATCGTACGACATTGTTTCGTTACATTTTATCTCTTTGCACGTTGAAAACTCCTCTCTCTTACCTCCTATGGGAATTAATCCTAGTACGTCTGATCATCCTTTTCGACCAGATATCAATTGTCACCTTGATAAGCTAAATTTCCAAATCTCATTAATTTTCACCCAGGCAATATTATCGAAGCCAACTTGATCAAGAGTTTAAATTTCTTTACTAAAGGTACCTTGGGTTCCTTGAATTTGATCAAGAGTTATGGCAGTAATAAATCACCAAAAATATCAAGAAATTTCTTCTCCGGCTTAAATAAAGGTAGTTATATCGACACTATATTTGTTTTATGAATGCCTTATATTTTAATTTTATTAAAGGTCCCTAACTTTTATTCATTATTCCATTTAGGTTCCTAGCCTTGTAATCTCATTCTCATATTCGACATTCTATTAATTAGAAAATCATGTCTTCAATGACAATTTTAGTCCAAAAATATTTTCTTAACATGCTTCAAAGCGATAGAAAAATATTTAGTCGCAATTCGTATTTGTTACTTTTTTTTCTTATTTAAAAGTATGATGGGCAAATAATCTTTTTATTCTCTTGATGATTTTTTTTTTTTTTTTTTATGGAAACCGTTGTCAGGGATAAAATGTATTAATTAATGGAATGTTGAGGATAAAAATGCGATGAAAAATTAGAGACGTAAGTGTGACAATGAGTAAAGATTAATAGACCTTTTATGCGATTAAAATGACTTACTAAATATATATAGCCCAAAATAAAATCTTCAAGTATATTAGGAATTGCTATAAAATAGGTAAGTGGAAAATGGCAAGTTTTAAGATAGAATGGACTATATGAGTCTAAATTACATCGAGTCTAGTCATTGGTGATGGGATTAGATAATTATTAGCTAACCCTATATTGATAAAAACCTAGTTAATGGAGCACTAAACGGGTTCCCCATCCTACCTACTCGATTGAATGTGATTAGACATATCTAAAATCCTTTTGTCAATACATCACATTTGATATGGGGTACCTTTTAGATGTCGATTTTTTATTAGACAAGAGGGCGACCGAGATGGGTGGAGTTCGAGGATGCATGTAGATGTGCAAATAGGTTGGACTTGCGCAATTCGCAAATCACAAACCTAACTCGCAAAAGTTCGACTCATGGGGATAATATGATTTACCTTTTGAGTTGAATTGTGCCACGCATAGCTTCGACAGTGATGTGTTGAGCTGTAGGCCAATTAATGTTTGGAAAACGACATGTTGGAAATGAAGTCTAAAATTAACTGAGAATTCAATGCAAAAAGTTTTTTTTTTTTTTAGAAGAAAAAAATTTGAAATGTATTAAAAATGTGGATAAATTTCATCCATGGTAATTGAACTTCAGCCTACTTGCAATTAGGTTATTAAACTGTCCAATGATAGAATGTCACGTGTCCGATGAACATGCGACTCTCTTTTAGAATGTGTCATTTATTTGAGTGTGAAAATTGAGTTTTATAATGTATTCTTGCATCATTTTAACAGTTTTGAATAATTAGAAACACATCGGTTTAGCATGAAAATTTCGAAAATGCATTGATCTCTGACTCCTACTACAAATAATTATATAAAACGAGACAGTAATAAAAAAGTAAGCTGATGGTAGAATTTTTGAACCTAAAAAAAATTCACTGATATTACTGTATACCATAGTATGACTCTTTTGAGGCAAATGGTATCAAGTGATGGTAGACGAGGAGACTATACTGTGAAGATCTTTATCAGAAAGTCCTGAATTACGCTCATATAAGGGGTTGTTCTCTTTGTATTTCAATTTTTAGTTTTGGGTTTTGAATTCATTTTGAGTTTTGTATTTTGAGTGTCTATTTTAAAATTGGTGAAAACGTATTCTTTTTGTCATTTTGAAAAATTGTTTTCAAAAATTTAAAAAAAAATTGAAATTTTGGTTTGATTTTAATTGAAAACAGTCAAAACGACTTTTTTGGTGTTTTCCGTTTTCTTTGTAAGTAAACGTGTTTTCAGTGTTTTCGAAAACTGAAAACTGAAAATAGCTTGAAAACAGCAAAGACAACATGCCCTACATTTCCAAGAAATGGAGTTTGATTGAACTATGCATCAAATATATTCTTATTAATTAACACGAGGGTTTCGAAAATATCTTCTTATGTAACTCGACAGTAATGCCTCCTTTCTGCTCATAGTGAATTAAAAGTTTGTAGTGACCATTCACTGTCTGCTAATTCATTGAGATGTTGTAATATGTAAACCATGATACAAAATGAGATGAGCAAAAGTCGAAGAAAATTGACTTGTACTACTGGTTATTTCGATATACGAAGGATTCAGGTGCTGTTCATTTTTGTTGTGTCAAGCGTTTGTTAAATACTCGATAACAGTTAAACTGGAGAGTTACGGAGAAATCTCATTTTTCTTTTGATCCTTTTCCCCTGATGTAAACTGATTATCTCAACTTCGAGTTGTAGAATGATTTCTACTGAGTTTAAAGGTAGTACAACCTTTAAGCGAGACTCGTTTATACTTTTTGAAAAGATTCGAGACCCTGGTAGTAATTATTTTTTATTTTATTTTTGTTTATTTAAAGAGGATGCAAATTCCGTATTTTATAAGGTTTTAATGGAGGAAATGGACGATAATGATGTTTCATGTACGTAAATGAAGGTCAATATGAGGATCCAAATTCAAAATTTAACTGATAGGGACAATTTGCACAATGAAGACAAGTGATAGAACCATTTGCGCCAATTACCCTTAGTTTTATTCTTCTATGATTATTTCCTCTATTGCTCCCGTAGTTTCACTCATAGTTCACTTTAGAGATAACCAAGGTTCAGCCTAGAGGTATAAACCCACCTGTTGGTCCCTTAAGGCCTCTAGAGCTGAAACTGGCGTGGCCCAGCTCAAGGGTGAGGCAGGCTTTTAAGGGTTGGTCCAGTCCATTTTGATACCTCTAGTTCTACAAAGAAGACGAGAAAAATTCATGGATCAGGTATTATCTATCATGAAATAAAAATCAGGCTCCAAGTTTTAAAATTGCAAAAAAAGGTTTTCCACGAATTAATTAATTATATTTCACAATTATTATGTTAAATTAAATATTAAACTGTAATATAATATAATTAAATATCAAACTGTAATCAGTCACAAATAATAATTTTTATTATTTTACGGTCACAGTTCAAAATTTTTGTAGGTCACAGTTAATTCGTTGGTCACAAATTTCAAAATTAGTTGGTCATAAATCAAAATTTTTAAGTTACACGGTCACATATTTCCAAATTAGTTGGTCACAGATTATATAATTTTTAGGTCACAGATAACAAAATAGTTGGTCACGGATTATATTTTTAGTCACAGATTGGCGAATTTTAAGGTCACAGAAACCCAAAATCGTTAGATCCACCACCACCACATCTGCACTGTCGCCACGACCATTACTACTGCCTTCACGACAACCACCACGATCAACATCATCAATACCCAAACACCACGACAATCAGTAGTAACACCACCTTACCGTCACACCACCAACACCGTCTCCAATCTGAAACTCACAAACATAAANTAAACCCAAAATCACCTCACCGTTGTCGCAGATCCACCTCCACCTGCACCAACCACCTATAGCACTTCCATCACCACCAAATTGCAGCAGTGCTCCTTATGCACGAAACCAAACACGATTTTTTCTTCCCAGGATCTCCGTCGCGCAACGATCCCACGTCGCAGATCCACCACCACCTACAAAGGCGCACATGTGCTGTGGGCAGTGCCGGCGCGCAGTGCCCCTCCCGACGGAGCTACGGTTTGGGCAGAGAAAGGGGAATGAGAGACGGTAGTGAGAGAGGGGAGTGAGAGACAGTAGTGAGAAAAATGAAATGGATTAATGGGTTTGGATAGATTTAGGGTTATATATATATATATAATGCCTAATTTTTGAATAGGTAAACCTTAAACCTGATTTTTTTTAAAAAAAAATTCACAACTAAACACTTGGGTTTTGGTAATTTTCCCAATGAAGATTGCTTTGTTATAAATTGTCTAATAGGGTCCACCTAAGATTCCCTGTGGTAGAAAATTTCCGCTTAAAACTTCAAATAAAGAGGCAGTGTCAACATTTTTCGCTTGATTTCTAACGATGACAGTGAAAAAATTGATAGTTATTGAAAAGAAGTTCTTGATCACGACTTTTTGGACTAAAAAATACTAGTTTTAGTCAGCCTTGGCATTGTTAAACTTAGCAATAATTGTTTACTTTCAGAAAAATTACGCACTTAGAAGTGAACAAGGATGGAGATATTATTTGGATATGTTAAGATTTTGAGACTTATCTTAAAAGGTCTTATTAAGAGGAGTAATTCAATTATTTATAAGTTGGTTTATATTTACATCTTTAATCGATCTGATATTCTATCATTTAACATGCTCCACAAGATGGTGGCTCGTTTGAGCAGATCAATCTTAACATTCGTATGCTCACTTTTGAAGTTTTAACCAAATCGAATTGCTCGCGGATGAAAATTTGTGTACTGTGTTAATGTTATTATACAAAAGAATTAGAATTAACTTTGGCTGCTTGCACTTGCTTATTAAGTTTCACCTTTTGACATTTAACGCTCCGCCCGGTTTACGAGGACATTAATAATTAAATAGTCAAAGCACGGGGGACTATTTTAACTATTTCATGTTCTATGCATCATGATTTATTGATTGAATTATGACCCGTTTAGAAATTACGATTATTTAGAGCATCTTTAATGGTGGTTTAAAAATAGATTTAGATTGTGATTTAGATCTTCAAAGTGGCTGTAATCCTTTCCAATGGAGAAATGCATTTTATATTTTTCGACAAAAAATGTGAAGAAAGATTTTAATTTACATATTTTTTTTACATTCATAATATACAAAAAGTGGATTTAGAGATTCTCGTTAGAGCAAAATTTGGATTTGGATCCATCGAAATGTAAATGATGATGTAAAAGTGATTTTTGAGATACTATTTTGAACCCAATTTTACACCACAATTGAAGATGTTCTTAATCGCAGTAAACAATAAAATGCTATCTAGTTTTGTTATTGATGCCTAGGGAAGTGTCAATTCTCCGGTATTACTTTTGTATAGGGAAGAAGGTTTTCTTAGCCACGGTATTACTTTTGTTAGACTAAACTCTGCTTAGGAACTTAAGAAATCATATTAGATTTTACCTAACCTAACTTTATCTAAGAATGTGGAGATAATCAAGTTTCTTCTTAAACCTTGAAAACTCTGATGTTTTGGTAAGTCCACGAACTAAATGATCAACCAATTAATTGAAGTGTTAGGTCACGTGTGCTGCTTAGAATATCATTTATCTCTGTATATAAAATTTATTGTGGGTCTTGACGTTAGTCATCGAACTTTATTTTGTTTGTTTTCTTTATATTTGGTCACACAATTGAAATCCATTAGTTTTTTCTCCCTAAAGGAATGTATGAGGTGGCAACAACAATTTGTTATCAATTTTGCTTTGTGCACATCAATTGACATCATAAATGACATTATATGAGTTGACAGCTTTTCGTGCATTGATTTTAACATTCTTTTCAATCAATGGTCTATTTCATCCAAGATATTAACCATGAATGTACAATTATCTTAACTGTTACGACTTTGATGTGGAGGTCTTATACGTCAGACATTCCGTTAGAAAACTTAATGGGATTTAATTGAGTGAACAAATTTTTTTTAAAAATGCGAACCTCAGTGTTCATTCTAGTGCAAAATAAAGTTCGATTATTAAAATGAAACTCTAGAGAATGTTTACGAAGTGTTTATCATCAGTTTAAATTATAGATAAAAAGTAACTTAAATATTTATAAATAATTTATAAACATGAGCCAAAGATGAACTTAAAGTCTATCGACCACCAATGTTTTTTAATCATAGAAGAGTCTTTTGCTTTCATTTTCAATGAGAATGGCATTATGGAGTAGAAAGATTGGTCTTGAAAAACTAATGGCTACCTAGAAAAATTGTCCAAAAGTAGGGATTTGAATAAAAAGTTATTCTTTGGCATGAGCATGACCATACAAACTGAGGACCCTTGTGTATCTTTGAATTAGAATGCTCCTCTTTCTTGTGTGTTGACGAATGAGTTGAATAGGAAATGAATTGCTCACATCAAGGTTGAATTTCTGTTCCTTCTTGTGATGACTACTTTCTTGGATTATGTGTTTTTATAGATGCACTAGTGTGATGCTCATGAAGGGCTGAAAATATGCATGATTGGACTGAATTTCTTTCGTATCGGGATTGAGTTCTCTTTTTTTGAACTCCTCCTATGTATAAAATTTTATTAAATCCTCACGCAGAGAAGATTTTATGTAGTCGACCTCTAATTTATTAATTTGTTAGTGTTAGTTGTTGGTTGTCTTTTGTGGCCGAGGGAGGGGGGTTTTTGAATTTGAATACTACTCCAATTATTTTCACACCTTTTATAGTCTTCTTTCTCTTCCTAAATACTTTCTATGACTTTTTCACAAAAATATGTTTAGGACATGTTTAATTCAGTTAGAAAAGTAAATTAAAATTTAAATCAAAATAAATAATTAATTTTAATCATACATTTCATAGGACCTATAACTTTTCAACTACACATTCCATCAATTTTTATCAAAATCTACTAAAATTTAATATTTAAATCAAACATGGGCTTACTCACTTTTGTACCTGTTTGATAGAATTTACTCGAGAATAATGAGTTATGAAATAATATTTTTTAGAGAATGCGTGGTTAAAAAGTAAGGAAACTTTATTAGTTTTTATGTAGAATATTTTATTGTGAAAAAATGATACTGTAGCAAACAATTTAATTTTTTAAAGGATGACAAAAGAGTCTTTTGTAAAGAATGTCACCTAAGTCTATATACATTCAGATGTGCAACATGTAAAGAGAAGGCAAAACTCACATTGTAAACCGATTAATAATGAGTTAGGTTCACATATGTTAGTTATCAACTGTCAATATTTATTTTTTTATTACTTCCAATTACTTAACTCAATACTTCAAACCCTACTCAGAGTAGGGCCACCCACCCCACCCCAACAAAGGTACTAAGAAAGCTCCATTTGCTTTTGTTTATTCAATAAGGACATGGTAACTGGTAAGCATAGAGTATGGCGTTGGAGAGTATATCATAGCTGCATGCAAAATATTTTGGCACCCAAAAAGCAAACGAATCACACCAATTTTATCGAGAGTCGTGCACGCAAAACGAGAACCATTTTGTCCTAACTCAGATTTGTCTTTTCCTACGTTAATATTCCCTCTTTCACATTAGAGATACATATTTGTGAAATTTAACAAAATTAGATT
This sequence comes from Fraxinus quadrangulata, assembly GCA_903798255.1. Taxonomy (NCBI): domain Eukaryota; kingdom Viridiplantae; phylum Streptophyta; class Magnoliopsida; order Lamiales; family Oleaceae; genus Fraxinus; species Fraxinus quadrangulata. Next base: position 30,774 of record CAIGRB010103155.1, on the reverse strand, counting down.
AATTAAGTAAAATTCATTCTTGAAATTGTCTCGTAATATGGGAGCGTTCGAAATGCTTATAAATTCACAAGATGAACTTTTGTAAGTTATACGGAATTCAAAATGCTCATTAGGGATTAGAATTCATTTCAGAACCAACATCTACGACAACTCTTTTTTCTTGCTCTGCCATGTTTGTGGAACAATTCCCTCTCGTGTGATGAGAAAGTTGCTATTTTGTTACACTCCGGGTGAAATTCACTTTTAAACTCACTTGTAAGAGTAAAGCGTCAAAAGTGCTTATGAACTCGATGTGGACTTTTCATGGATGATTCCTTATTAAAAAGTAATCTTTGCATGTGAAAAACAAATTATATAAACTATAAAATATAAAAAATATTCCTTATTCTTTTAGAATCATGGGCCTGATTAGTTAAGAGAGAATAGTATAGCAGTGATTGATGTGATACAAATCGTCCATCATGCTTAAGTATAACGTATAAAGTAAGTAAGTATCAAATTTTTATTCAAATTTGCGTTATTTATAAGTGACAATAATATGTATTCATTAAAACGTTTTAACATGCCAAATCCTCTTCTACTTCAAAGAATAAAAAATAAAAATTCCCCATCTCCTCAAATGAATTTTGCAAAATAAAGAAATGGTGGTGGGTTATTTTGCTGAGTCGAGAAACTAATATTTTTATGGTTTGTAACGTTGCAATACGTGTGCTTGTGCTTGTACGTGTGCATGTGCGTGTATATAGACTATACTATGCGTAATTTTTTTGATTGTGCCTATTGAAAGCAACCTTTTAACAAAGTTATTCTTACATTTCTTGCGCTTAAATCAAGGTGAAAAGAGAACACAAAATCAAGAGGGAATCTTGAACTTTTTGTTTGTTGTTGTGAGAGTTAACATAATAATATTTTGAAGTCTTAAAATTTTTAATATCGCTTCATTTGATACACTGAATGTGCTGATGATCAGTATAATTGGAAAATAATTTTCCCTTTTCCAATTTCTACCTGTTCTCGACCTTTATCCAAAAATGTCGACTTAATTGTTTAATAATTTGTAATTACCTTGAATTTTCTTTAAATTTAGTTTTGTTTTTTAATATATGGGGCCACAAAAAGTACACTGATTTCATTCAAAACACGAGGGTGGAATACCAGCAATGCCAAAGAATATATGTGGTGAAACATTGAAGCCGCGTTATAGTGGCATGTGCTTTGTCTACATTAAGAATGATAAAAAACTTTAATTAATCCCTTGAACCTAATAAGGATCTCTTCAAAGGTTGCTTTTAAATGTATTCGGATAATATTTTAAAAGTGTTTTGTCTGATTAAGAAGAATTTTTAGAGGAAGCCTACTCAACGTAACTTTCTCATATAAACCATCTACAAGAAGTAAAAGTAAAAGCAAAAAAAGTAAACGATCCCTATGTCTTGCAATATTCATCGAAGATTGCACCCTATGGCTAAGGTTAATTTCTTAAATTATGCATGATCGAGAGTACTTTATACATCTCACTAAAGTGCTTTAGACAAGAGAAGAGTTTTGGTGCTTTAGATATAATTAGACACTATTTATGCTTAATCATCTTTCGAATGAAAGTATCCTAAGATAATTTACTGATCGACCTATTATTGACATGCTTTGACAAGTCTTCCGCAAATGTATTTGTGATTTGTTTTTCAATCTACTTCTCTACTTTTGTTCTTTATTTGATTTTAAAATCAACGTGAGATATATTCTATATAAAGTACTAAGGAATAATATAACTAAAATTTTAACACGAAAAGAAAGAGAAATGATCTCCTAGATTATGCTAAACAACGTCAATGACATTGAGCATCAATCCAATAAATTTAATTTAATTTTTGAAATTCATTATAAACTTATCTATTAATTAGTTGATGTTTCATATCACCGTCGTTTAGCATAATCTAAGCAACTATGCTAAATAAATTATAGATAAATCATTTCTAAGAAACGAAATATACACCTAATTTTTGGGACCTTGCTAGTGATTAGAATCTATGCACAACTTCCCTCTGATTACAATTTACTAGTACAATATGTACTCTTAATTAATTAATTAATCATAAGGTAGATGAACTGATGAAGCAACTGTATATTATTGCATAAAAAGGTGAGGGGCCGGACCTCGGCTCATTCCAAGGAGTTGTACATGCAAAAAGGAAAACTCTGCACTACATATACTCGATAAAATAAATTAATCGAGTTCGCTGTTATTTTAGGATAATATATATTATCATGTAAACATATATATTCAATTTTAATATTAAAAAAATTGATTTTAAAAGAGATTTCTATAATGTCGCATACGAGATGCGATTTTCTGATTGAAAATAAGTACTTCACTCATGTAATATAAACAAGTTGGTAGCGAAGCTCAGAATTGATATTTTACTACAGTTAGCTCCTGTTTGGGCTACATTAAAATTAGTTTTTATGGAAAATGTATTTTTAAATGGTGATTTTTTTTTTGAGAATATGTAGTTAAAAAAGAAGAAAAAATTTTGAATTTACATGTCATATTATTTTATTGAAAAATATGTGATTAAAAAGAAGAAAGAGAAAAATGCTAAATATTTGGACAATTAAAATGCTATTATTAAAAGCATGGCCGACAAGTTTTTTAAACCGTTAAATAGATAAAAATAAGTGGTGGATAAATGGTTAGTACTTGTCGATATCTCTAAATATAGGGATGAAAAATGATTTAATTATTTGTAAATATAAGCAAAATATAAGTTAAGAATCTAGTTCATTTTGATGGCAAGACGGAAAAATAATTCGTTGTGATAACATTAAAATAAGTTATTATATTTATAACTGGTGATTAAATAAAACATTTACCCACACCCAATATATAAAATTATATTTCTTGAATATAATCAAAATGGAAAAATCTCTTAAAAAAGTAAAAAATATAGAAAGGGCAATTAAGTAAAAAAGAAAGAAGTAAATACAGATTCCAAGATGAATTCATACACAAACAGTCAAAGCTTTTCAAAATTTTCCCATCTGACGTGGAATCCGAACCCGGTCAACAACCCGAGTGTGAAAACACCGACTAAATGGGTCGGTCCTCCGGCATTCTGTGCCAACACACCGAATTGCTTGCATCTCCGTATTAAAAGGGTTGACGGCTGTGTTGTGTGGCCCTCATTCACGGCAAGTTTCCGTTCAATCTCAACCCACTTTATTTTCTTCCGAACTAGTTAGGCATGGGGTAATAAAGAATTAACATAAGTAACGGATGTTCGATACGTTGTACGACAAGATTACTTTTTTTTTTTTTTTGCAAATACTATTCGAATCTACTTAACCTAACAAGCCCACTACGGAAAAAATGTTTAGGAATAATTTGAATTTAGTTACATTCTAACTCAATAAGTACATCAAACCCCTGTTCGATTTTGCTAAAAATAGATTTTTTTAAAGTAAATTTTGATTGGAGTTGATCAAAAATTTGTAGTTAAAAATGTTGTGGATCACATAAAATATGTGAGTAAAATTATTTTTTGACATTGACTTAAATTTTTACCAATTTTTTTTTAGCTAAATCAAACATGGACTAATTTTGTACAAATTTTGACTAATATGAGCTTGCCTTCATTCAAATTTGTATAATATCCCAACCCCATAGATGGAATAGGGAAAATGCTTGTACATCATTATTTACAAATTCTTTTACGGAATAATGAGGTGACGATAAATTAAATTAAATTAAATCTATCAAAATTTATTAACTATTTAAACGATTGTGCTTATGTAATGTGGATTAATGATAAAAAGAAATTGGGAGATTTTTTATTTGTTTTATTTAGTTGGTAAGATTATGATTTAGTCAAATCTTTCACATGTCATTTGTTGGAAACAAATCTGTAAGTTGTGATATGCATGTAACACAATTTAATAGAATAGCCTTTCTAGATCTTGTTATTACTTTCTTTTGTTTAGATGCTAGGAAAGAGCATAGTAAGATCAAGTAGGCTTCGTTAACTAGTTTGAATGGTGAACTAAGTGATCAAACAAATATTTATACGGCTTTGTTAGCCCATGTTTGAGTCACATTAAAATTTTCATTTCCATTCGTCTACTTATTTTCAACAACATATTTTGAATAAAATAATATTTTTCATCACATTAATAATTTTTCCTTCTTTTTCAACCACATATTCTCCATTAATCTACTATTTCAAAATAATTTTTTTCAAAATAATGTGACTCAAACATATCTTTAATGTGAGAAGGTGAATGGCTAGATAGTCGAAGGNGAAATCGTTTAATGCAAGGAAACATTAGAAAAATCTGCGGGGGGCCAACCTGTTGTCCTAAAAAGCACCTTGCAAAAGTCTATTCACTCTTCACACGTCAAAACCTCAAGAACCAAACCCCCACACTCTATCTCTCTCTCTCTATCTCTACTCCTCTCTCTCTCTCTCTCCATCTCTATATCGGTCCATCTAGAATAGTGGAGAATAACATCAGATGAAGAATCTAAGCTTTTGATGAACAGCTATGGAGAAGAAACAGGAGGAACCAAGAACACAAAACACAAAATTTTCAGATCAGATGATGATTCCTTCAAGCTTTTCTATGACAAATATGTTTGATGATTCCGGCATGTCATGTGAATTTGATCAAAAGGGCTCTTTAGGGTTCTTCGACGCTCAAGATTTCACTAGCCAATCTATTTTCGATTTGCTGCAAACACCCTTGCCACCACAGTTTATGCAGCAGCCTCTACCATCACCGGCGGCTGAGTCATCTGAGGTGGTCAACACTCCGGTGACCCCTAATTCATCGTCTTTTTCTTCATCGTCGAACGAAGCTGCTAATGATGATCCACAGATCAAAACTGCTGAAGAAGAAGAACAAGATCAAGACAAGACAAAGAAACAGTAATAATTTTATTTTTTTTCATTTTGTGTGCTTAAAGTAGTAGAGTTCTCATTTTTTTTTTTTTTTACGTTTTTTACTTTTACTTGAACAGTCAGAACTTCAAATTGCAACATTCAAAGGAAGATCTTGTTTAATGGGGTTTCTGTATGCACGATCTGATTAACTGTGGATTTGATACTCATAATTTTGTTCTTTTCCGTAATTCTTATTTTGAGCAAAAAAGGGTATTTTTTTTATATGTGGCTTTAGGTTAAAACCCAAAAAGAAGAACCAAAAAAGGCAAAGAGAACCCAGATTTGCTTTCATGACAAAGACTGAGGTTGATAACTTGGATGATGGCTATAGATGGAGAAAGTACGGCCAAAAAGCAGTGAAAAATAGCCCTTTTCCAAGGTATATTCACACGAACAAAACAAAAATATATATATTCTTTTGTGTTTGTATCTATATTTCAGTTTTCACTTACAAGTAATGATGATTTTGCTTTATTTTAATGAGTTTCTTTTATGGGATCATGCAATATATGTTTCTGCAGGAGCTACTACCGTTGCACTAATTCCTCATGTGGTGTAAAGAAGAGAGTTGAACGATCATCTGAGGATTCATCCATAGTTGTCACAACCTATGAGGGTACCCACACACACCCGTATCCAATGACACCTCGTGGAAGCTTTGGAATCATGCCGGAAACCGCCACTTTTGGTGTTGGTGGAGGCAGTGGTGGCGGTGGTGGAGGAGGTACTTCATCTTATATCATCCCTCCAGTGCAGCATTATCAACAACAACGACGATCCTATTTCCATAGCTTGATGACACCACCTTTGATGAATTTTAGCAATAATTCTAATTCCTCATTTCATCGAGAGAGAGCATTTCGTCCCTCTTCGTCTTCTTTGATTAGAGATGATGGGCTTCTTCAAGATATGGTGCCATCCCAGATGCTCAAGGATCCAAATGAGGAGTAAAAAGTGTTAATTACCTTCTATTAATTGTTTTGTGGGATCTATAATAATTAGGGTTCTTGATTACACAATGACTCCTAAATTATGATGTAAAATGGCTAGATTTTTAGCTAATGGATAGACTAGTACTTTCTATGGCTAATGTTCTTTTGTTATTTCCTGTACTTAAAAGCTAAAATTTAATAGTTAAAAGAGATTTTGGGTATATACTTTTGTATATTGTAGTTCCTCCCATTTATTTTTAAGTACTCATTTTTCTCCTTTTTCCTATTCTTTGAGTGCAATGTGTATGCATATTAGGGTTAGGGTTTCCTCATGTTTGCTGGCAGTTTTCTACTTAAATTTCTTCATGTTGGTAACTTCAAGGACTGAATTCTTGAAATCATGAAAAAAAACTAATGTATGTAGGTTTCAATTAATGTTGTCCCTTAATCAGGGGACTGTGATAAACCAATGGAAGGGTGATGAATTTATGATTTGGAACTTGTTTGATGATTTTGATGCTGATTGGTGGAAAATATAAGCATTTTGCTTGGAAGTTGTATGGCGCCGGGGCAATTTGCAAGAATATAGATTATAGTTTGCCTCGGAAGAAACCGAGACCTTTTATCATGAGTACTTCTACTCGTTGCATACTTTCATCTACTCGTGCACAAATAGCATTTTCTTGTTTAATGAGTTGGCATTGATGCCCCATCCCTAGCTATTTACTCAAGATCAAATGGCATTCAATTTTGTTCCCAAGTAATTTGGTACCCTCATATATTATATATAGAGTTCCATGAACAATATATTTTGTTTGTTTGATAATAATAACCTCATTCAGATATTGTAGAAGTCTATAGCACAAAAATGATTCAAAAGGATTGGTCCCTTCTTGGATCTGTCTCACCTTTTGAGCTAAAATCTTACCGCAAGATTTTGTTAGCTTTAAGAATGCTTCTTCAATATTTGTATAAAAGTCCATATAACAATGTCTCACTCAATTTGAATGATGTCTAGAACCTAGAACAGTAGATGAAACGATTCTGCAATTTCTACCTTTTTCCCATCCTTAGTAATGACATATTTTCTAGGACATTTGCACAACACATATACATATATATTGTATTTTTTTTTAAAAAAAAAATAATCACCCATTGCTGATTCTGTTGCTAACAACGCGAAAAATTGCCGTTGTTAAAGTCTTTTATAATATATGGAAGTGTTTCGAGTATACAAGTGGAGTTATACACATCTTTCTACACCATTAATGTACTTTTCTATGTATCAAAGATATTAACACCAAAATATTGTGCACTTGCACTCTCATCCACACGTACAGACGCACATCAATAACCTATATATATACATGCTAACATGCTCGTGCTACTCCTCTTAATAATGTTATTCTTTTAAGATGAAATTATAGGCGTTAAGATGGTATCATGGCTCATTAAGTTTCAAAGAGCAATTCGATCCGATTAAAACTAAAAAACAAACACACGAGTTTTAATATTCATTTGTTCAAACGAGTCACCATCTTGTGGGGGTATATTAAAAAATAAATCTAACATCGATTAAATACTGAAATATAGATCAATATATAAGAGTTTGAGTTACACCTTTTAATAATGATGATATTTTAAGATGAAATTCAAGTCTTAATATGCACGTCCTCGCATATGTATACGTATAACTTGTTGATTCGAGATAAATGGTGTGTGTATTCATTTGTAACGAGCATAAGAAAACCATATAATTAAGTATGTGGAACAGGGTTTACCTTCCCTATTAATCACTCCATTGAACCCGGAAAAGTGAGAATAAAAATAAAAATGATTTGTTAACTTAAATTCTTCATTTTGAAAATTTAGGTGTACAAATTAGGTAATTTCAATAATGCATGTAAGAAAATGACTTTTATCACCATGCATGTACACAAATCATAGACATCTCCTTTGAACTTGGTGTAAGATATATATAGAGGGCATTACCTAACTTTATATAGGCTGATGGGACCAAACTGACATGTATATGATTAATTTGGCTGAGCAATAAAAAATCGAAATTCAAAAATGTAACATTCAGCCCCTATTTGGTTTAGATAAAAATCAAAAAAAAATCGTGAAAGTCGATAGAATGTGCGATTTTAAATTTAATATTTGATTTTAATGAAAAAATTTAGTCGAACCAAACACGTGCTCAAGTTATATTATAACTACGAGTCTAGAACCATACGAAAGGAATCAGAATGATGAAATTTCATTACTGTAAAGTTATGTGAATAATTTTGTGCACTTCAATATTCTCTGCCAACGCCAATGAAATTATTCACAATAGCTGGAAATTAACAGTTATATTGCACAATATTTCTTTTAGTCGTAGTTGCATTTCACTGTTGAGATTTTCTCTCTGATTTTTCATTTTTTTCATTTGATTAATGATGAGAATAATTGAAAAAAAAAAAATGTATATAAGTAAGCTACTGCCAATGGCTTTATCTCAATTTGTCAAAAGTAGATGCCTCTAACGTGATACACAAATCAAATTTGTTTTCTCCAAAATCATTCCGCTTCCAGAATGATTAGTCGCACTCAACTAGCGATGCACATTATTATTATTAATTTTATTTTATCGATTAGTATAAGGAAAGTTTCACCAGCTCTCGACCGAATATGTAGCCACAAAACTGCTAAATCCCTCGTGAGATTCTAGTTCCATCAGTCGTGTCAGTCTTCATCTAAATTTTGTGAATTTGATATAAATGAGTAATTTACAACCTAAAAATAAATTTCATTTCCAGCACACAATTTTACGATTTAAAACACACTGGTGCGCACTTCATGCCACTACATGAAGTTAACCATAAAGTGCCCACGAGATTTCCTATCAAATGTCACCTTTCTACTAGTGAACTTGACTAATTGAACTAGCCTTGATTTTAAACTAATAAGGTCATTATACTTTAATTTCATTCAGGACACCTTTCACTTAAATTTCAATAGGGTTTTTGTACTTTAATTTGCGTCAATTAGATCCTACACACAATATTTTAACACCCATATAGGAAGGCCATTAATAGTTAACGACTTAACGTCAACGAAACATTTAACGTTAGTTAATGTCATTGAATTGGATGAATCCATTTGACATGACTTTTGCTTTTACATCCTGCAAAAGAGCTTCTCCCATAAGTACTTTTGGAGAAGATTATCTTAATTTTTGCTTGAAAACAAAAAGTGCTTTTAGAGAAAAATACATTGGACCAACTTGCTATAAAAACTCCTTTAACCAGAAGAAATACTTTAATAAAATTAGCCAAATAAACCCAAAAGCTACTTTTGAATTTCAAAAGTCCCTTCTGACTTTTCAAAAGCTATGCAGAATGGGCCCAAAATGATCAACATTAAAGTATAATGACTCAACTGATACAAATTGAAGTGTTGTAATCCAATTGAAATTTATATGTGTAATCGTCTTCTATACAAATTTCTATGCTACTATTGTAACCAATCCACAGTTTGTAACTAGCTCAGTTCGATGAACCATCTTTCACGATGCCTCAAGGAGGTCTTGCTCTTTCCACTGCACATCAAATTTTCACACCTGCAAATACCCAAAAAAACGATGTAGTTACAAATTTAAAGATAAGTGCAAGACAATTGCACTGCACTCACTATGTGGTGGTGTTTTTGACATCTGCCATTGAAAAACAAAACTAAGTTCATGTTTTCTGTAAGTAGTACTAGACATGATTGGATAGTACAATAAATAAATTGTAGTTCTATATAATCCTCTGTACCAGACGTGTCATATATACTACATTAAAATATTGAAGCAGCGCAGGGAAGCATGATGCAAACATGACTGGCCGACAAATTGACTGATGTTATAGTATACTACAGTATACTTACTAGCATTTGAGGTACTCTTAATAGTACAAGAGACAATGTGTATGAAATGTTTGCCATCGCCACTGCAGTGTCTAAGTTGTGGCCAAGGCATTTATCGTCTTTCGTTGGCACAAATGCAGATTCCAACGTATTTATAAGATCAAAAAGCCAGTAAGAGACCTGCAAGAATCTTGAATATTACGGGAAGAGGTAAGAGCACAAAAGAGGTTATCTTAATATCTTCATGTCCTTTTCAATCCACCATCAAAACATATAATTTTCAATCCACCATCAAAACATATAATCGAACAAAAAGATGTACACTACTGTGACATATATTGACGTACTGCATGAAGTTTAACAAAGGATAAATGTGAATCAAAGAAAGTAACAATTTGAGCTGGGGAAAAGCCCTTGTACACCATGGTTTACATCCCCCTCACTATTGTGAGGGGGCCTGCTTCCAAAAGAAACGCCCCACAAAACAGGGTGATCCATGGATTTAAAATTTTTTGAAGCACTAAAAAGATAATGCAAATTATGACCTCATAACTTGTTTGGCATACCTTAACCATATGTGGATCTGCAAGATATAAGTCTCTAAAGTGACCTTCCCAAGCCATCTATTTATCAAGGGAAATGAATGTCAGGTCAAGTGATCCTTTAAAACAGAATTACACTGTTATTCAGTGGATGTCTAATCATTCCTTGAAGAAAAAATTTACCAATCACGGACTATTTACGCAAAAAGTGTCAACGTGTAGCTACGGAAATGCTGAGTGATGTTTCGCAAGCTTATGTTTATGCTGATAAAAAAAATGTACAACGTAAAACAAGGGTCAAAAGAAAATGTACTGATACCCTGAAATTTGTAATATTTACATTCTAACAAAGTTATTAGAGGATGTGCATACGTGATGGGAATCCAAGATGTATAAGGATGATATTTATTGTAAGTTTTGGAAGCTTGTATATATAATCCACTAACAGATATCCAATTTGGAATCATGAAATCATTGGTATTAGATGCAGAATTGAGATATAAAAGATTGTTCTGAAAGATCGATGTAATACAAATTATCACAACAATCATTTTGATTGATATCCTACATTTTGGTTCAGCTTCCTCCGGTTTCTCCATCCATCTCTCTACCTAATAAATAAATTTGAACAGCTTCAGGAGGTGTGAAAATTGACGAGGGATTGTAAAAGTGAAAGAAGAAACAAAGACTATCATCATGTGTTTGAAGTACACATCCAAAGTAATGTGTGTATAAATCAATGACAAGGTAACAACACAAATATGAATGAAAACTTACTGTTGGATGATAGTACGCATATATCATCCCAATTATCCATATGTATTGATCAAGGCCTGAGGGGAAATGCCACTCATGCAAATGGGGATGTTTTGCTTTTGAAGGATCTGGGTCAGCATAGCCTGAATATGTTCACACATAAATGAGATGCTTATTTCAGATGGTCTTGTACATTGTCAACTTGATAGATTGGAATAGGTAGAAGTTGTTAACAATCAAATGTTTTTGTAAGTCTTGAGCAAGAAACAATGCAATCATGTGCTTCTTCTCTCCATTTTCTTCTTCTTCAAAACAGAATCTCTCTGTCAAAATCGGTAAGCATATTGCAAATACGGTTAGCTTAGTGTAGATCCGGTAAGTTCAGTGTTTTAACTCTAAACAGAGCATTCTGTGTAAATCCGGTAAGCATTGTGCAAATACGGTAAGCTTTGTGCAAATTCGGTAAGTACTGTGCATATACGATAACCTTGTCAAAACCGATAAGCCTTTATAAATCCAGTAAGGAGTGAATAAACCAGTAAGCATGGTGTGAATCAGGTAAGTTCAACTCTTTGAATCAATAATTTTTCACCGTCTCATCTCATCCAACCACAGCCTTCTGTATAAATGTTGGTGACTTGTTACAGATTGGTCCCACTTTCTATCTGAATCTATCTTGGTCTCTGCTATTATCCATACAGCTAGTTTGACAGAAAAATAATTTATCTATCTTATCTTTTTAAGTCATGCATAGAATCATAACCCATGTTTAAGAAAAAAGTTGAACTGATTGATCGATACAAGAATTGAACCTGAACTGAAATGTTAACCAGTGTTACAACCGCAGACAGTGCACCATGATAAGTGTAGATCAGTCTGTCATGAAGGGCCCATCATATGTATTTGACCAAAGTTCGTTTAGTCCACCCAACGATAACTAACAAACTTTTTATTTCTTTAAATTTATTATTCATTATTTTTCAATCTTTAAATTGTTTAATGTAATTCTTTTTTTGATTATAATTAGTGTTACTTATGACGTGTTGTGTTAATTATATAAGGCTATGACCAATGGAAGGTTTTTGAGCGTGAAACATTGGGCAGTAGTGAACTCGTACAAGTCGAGAATGTCACTAGGATTTCTTGCCTCCTTAACACGAAAGCTTCCTCTCTATAGAAGCTTCACTTGGGCTGAATTTAAGAGGACTACATATTCTCGTCAACCAGACAACGTTGTCATAGCCTTTTCATGACAATACACGATGATCAAAATGGAGAATGAGTTTATTGGAGCACATGGCATGTTTGCTTAAATCCCTAAGGGAGGTATCGAGCATCATTATCAATATATGATTTGTTTCTTCTTTTCTTCGTGTTATAATTTGAAAATTATTTTCCTTGATGAGCTCCAATCATGCTGTGAAGGAAGTTTGCATCAACTCGATTCTCCAAGAGCGTATGGCTTCGAATACTGCTAAAATATGTACAACACTATGGATTCAAAATTGCACGATTTTGTCACTAGACCCAAAACTAAATATGAGCAGTATTTTGGCCCATATATTGGGTAATCCACCATTAAGCGGTCCAACTTATTCATTATGGGCCAGTTATAACCCCATATTCCTGTGGCGTTAATTACCAAAAATAACCTTACAAAATTTTCCGGAGATACTGTTTTAACTTCTAATTTTACAAAAATATCGTAATACATTTGTAAAAATATCATGTTGCATTTTTTGTAACGTGTTTCATTTTTCATTAAATAATAAAATATGTATTACATTTTTTATAATACATGTACATACATTATTATATTCTCTGTCACTATTGTCACCATCACCGCAATTAGAATGCTCATAACCACAGATGCTTGATCTTCACCAACACGCCACGTCCATCCCCATCACAATCACCCTGTCCTAACCCCATCTTACCTGCATCAACTCAATCCCTACTACCGCCACCAACACAAGATGGCATTGTCACCACGATCACCTCATCTCACTACTACAAAAACTACTATTGTCGCCTCACCCATCTGACCACCACCCCCACCACCTCATTTGGGTCACAATGATATTGCAAGGAAGGGACCGTGGTGGTGGTCGGAGCATCGATGGTGATGGTATGCACATTGACAATGTCACAATCTTTTTTGTTATTATTATTAAAATGTCACATTCTTTATTACTTTTCCAATAAACACTGCATATTGAAAAATACAGTAGTATCCAAAATATTTTAAAATAAGTAAATATCAATTTGAATAAAAATAATAAATATGGGACCGAACTTTCACATATAAAGTTGGTTACATATTTCTAGTGTTCTAAAATGCGACAAAACATGAACCCTGGGATTGAGGTATGCACTGCACATATGGAGGAAACATGAACAAAGACGATCAATTCTATTTTGATAACCAATTGCGGGTCTAAGTGTCACAAGGCACGAAAATGAGGGCATAGACGTAAAAATGGGTGCTTATTTATATATTAAAATATTTATTCAATTTTTTATGTTTAAAGTTAAATAAAATAATTATAATAAAGGAATAGAAATTAATGGTCTTTATATAATTAAAATAGTTATTAAAAGATTTTAAGTATAATTAAATTAATATTAGTAATGGGAAAACTCCTTATTAGGATCTTAATATTTAATGCTTGACCTTGTTGTCTTGCTACCTTGTACTTCACGAAATCTGTATTTCCAAACTTCAAGCAAAAGAAAATGAATAGATTATTCAAAAAGTCATATTTAACGGGCTAACTTCTAAATCACAAACTACGATTTTCCGTATTAGTTTATGTTTAAATTATATTGTTCCAATTCCATAAATCTATCGAAATTTCAATGTTTAATTGTAATGATTCTTCGGCATTACGATCTATACTTGATAAACGTTGAAGAAAATCGATAATTCAAAAATTGGGTCAAACTATTCAATTATTAGAGTTTAAATAGGTCAAGATTCTGTAACTAATGAATCCATCACAGTATCTTTCCACATTATTTTCATTTTCAACAAAATTGAAAATATTTTGACTCTTAATGCACATGGTGGAAGAGAAAAATAATGAGAGATCATTTTCTTCTACTTTCTACTGCATATATTTTCCATGTGGACTTGTCAGGTCCAAAAGGTAAATCAGAATATTGTAAAAAAAAAAAAATGAATATTATTATTTCCTTCCAACTCTTTAATTGACTAAAGAACTATTTTATTTTTATTTGATTACTAACTAAATCATAGTGCTCAAGGAAAAAAAAATGATTTGATTCCAGGTTTAATTTTTCGACATCGTGCACATTTTTTTGAGAAAATTAACAAGTTAGTCGTCAACAATTAACAAAGAGTTTGTCATATTTACAGTTTCTCGATTCACTTTAAATTTTCGAGCACCAATCAAAATGAATAAATAAAATGTTGGTCTATAGAATTGAACACACGAGGGCAATGTAACGATGTAACAAATATTTGGATGGTTCACATTCTTGAAGACTTGTAGGGCAATTATCGTGAAAGGTTGACGGCTAATTTGCTCGTTTAAAGGAGACTAACTTTGCATGTAAATTAGTTTTACCCTTTTTCTTGATTTGATCGTTGAACCATCCACTAATTAAACAGCCAACCTTTTTTAGTCTTTGACTCATTTTATTGGATTTGGGGAGGCCAAAGAATGCTGACACGACTCTTATATTTTAGTCAAGTTCCCGTAGGATTAATTAAGCAAAATCGCATTAGAAAAATTATGTTGATTTTGACTACAATTTAAGTAAACAAGGTGTGAGGATTAATATATATTTAGTTGACCAATTGTTCCATCAGAAGTCAATAAATGCATTGCCCCAAACTATTTATATTTGTTTTAATTGAATTTCAAACTTTGCTTAAATTAAATGTTACCCACCAAACTTCTTTTGAAAAATATAAAATATAAATATTCGGAATTACTCTTTAATAGGACTTTAGTTGTAATTGGTCGTGATCAAGAAATTACCGATTTTGCTTGGTGGGCTGAAAATGCTCAACTTATTAATTTATCCGATAAATTACAGGAGATCGTGTAGGCCCAACTTTAGTTGTAATTGGTCATGATACTATTTATTGTTCTAAGCAACAAAGTATAGATCTCAAAGTATAAGAACTAGCAAGTTAGTAAGATGAAAACTAAGTGAACACTGTTAGCCGATACCCAAATTTTGGGTTTTATGCCAAGATTATACATGTAAAGAAGACCCAGCCAGAGATGAACTAGGTCAGCTTTTATATCTAATTTCTTGTGTCTCCAGCAAGGGAGGATTCTTTAACTTGGTGGAGTCATTTTGATAGTAAGGAAAATTAGAAAAGCAATCTTGATTTTCTTATATGGTTCAATCCCGTCTAGGATATCTAATTAAGACTTCTATACGTAAAAAAATCAATTTCTCAGTAATTTCACTTTGAAGTCGCCGTAATATTACTAGAATAAAAAAATGAACGAAATTATTAAAATTAGTATATTCAGGTATCAAGACACTACAAAATGTCTCGATGTAAATAACTGACTCCACTTTCTCTATGTAATCTTGACGTAAGAAAACAAATTTCGACTAGAGAATTCTAGGGAATACTTTACATTTGCATCAAGAGTCAACCACTTTTAAACAAAAGTTTGATTTTGTACTAAATTTCCTACTTACCCTAGGGTCGCAAAGTCCGACTCCTTTTAGACATTGGATTGATCTTCATCAATATGTTTTCTTCAACTCGATTTTCCCATCTTCATCTTGAGCACAATGTAGAAAACCTAATTGCAAGTAATTAAGAAAATCAACAATTAATTAGAATTAGTATAGAAAAAATAGTAAACTAAATTTTCCTACATTTACTTGAAGTTTCGAGGACTAAGTAAGCAACGTAAATAAGTAAAGAATAGTAAAGATCATAGTAAGAGGAATAGTAATAGTGATGGGTTGCGCAAAATGTGTTGATAAATGAGTAGTAGTTATAATGTGTAATTGAATTAATGTTTAACTTTGACTAAATTTACAAATGATTTACTCCATTCACACCCCAAAGATAGACTTATTTTTATTTTCGCACGAACTAAAAAAAATAGTAATTAATATAGTCGGAAATATAAATTTTTCTTACATTTTCCATAATATAACCTTACATTTAATAATTTTTTAAATAAGAATAGTTCATATTTGTTGGTAATAAGGTACGTTAAATAGAGATATATTAGAAAAATAAAAAATCAACTATACTCTCAAATAGTAATATATAATTTGGGACAGAGAAACAAAAAGTAAGTCTATATTTATCGGACAGATATAGAATAAATTAGTTGTCAAATGGAAGCTAAATTTTTTTTTAAAAAAAAAATCAAAATTAAAGAAAAGTAGAAACATTTATAGCATGCTTAGTATATTGAATTAAATAGTATTGAATAAGATTAAAAAGTACCAAAAAATTAATTATTTTAGTTTGTTATGCTGTTCAGTGTTATCTAGTACACTGAGCTTTCATTTGAGAAGAATCTATGACTTATGAATAGATAGAAAACAAATTATGAATAAGTAGACAGTACTTGTAAATTCATTAAAATATGTGATTGAAAATAAAGTATGATAATTTATAAATTAGTTTACATGGATATTAAATAATTTATTAGAAGTTAACACATAAATTTATGGAGTAACGAATATGTTAATGTTTTTAATTTTACCATACTTTCTCTATACAACTTCTATTACACTTGCCTCTCTAGTCACATTTTCATGTGAAATAAATTATTAGGGTGTGTCTGATTATATTTATTTTTCATGAAAAATGTCAATTTTTTCCTCAAATTTTTATTTTGTAGTGTTTGATTACTGTTTTTTTCATAGAAAATATTTTTCAACTTTTAAAAATATATCTAATTTTCCTATTTTTTAAGAAAAAATTTTTCTTTCAAAAAGTAAATTTTTATTTTTCTCAAAATAAGAAAAATATATTTTTCATGATAATCAAGCTCTTACTTTCAACGGACGAAAACAAAAATAGTTAACCTATCAACTGGAATTGATTGACATTTCCTATTTCTGTTACCAACTGGAATTGATTGACATCACATTATGGGTCCCACTAAATTTCATCAACATCGACAATCAATCACCACGTGGCACTATTCAAAATACTCAATGTATATCAAATCTTTGAAACTGGTCCGTTAAGCTACCTCACCGCACAGGATAAGTAAAATTTCAACGTGGCTGAAAGAAAATTGAAATTTTGGTGGAATACATTTGTACTCTACGTTCACTGGTAGGTACATTGTAGATATATACATTCTTTCCGTGTATAATTCAACTATTTCCACTATTTCTAATTATCACACGTGTTAACGGTGGCGTGTATGGGTCTACGCTGCATTTGGCTTAAGTGGAACTTTACTTGCTTCATTACTACTTGTTTCTTCTAATATATTAACCAAGAAGAATAGTATTATTTTCATTATGATAATGGAATATCGATTATATGACAGTTTATATGGAATAATATGATTGGACAGTTCAAATTTTATGAAAGAAAAGAAGATGAAAGAGAGAAAAATGAGGAATAATAGGTTGTCACATCGTCGATATTTTATTATCACGATGATAAATAGCATTACTCAATCAACCAATAAAGTTAAATATTTTAAGTCAAAAGATGGAAATTAGCAATAAAAAAAATTGCATGAACATAATGGTTTTATTAGTTGTGAACCAACTGATTTTGGACTTTAACGAAT
The DNA here is from genome assembly GCA_903798255.1 of Fraxinus quadrangulata. NCBI lineage: Eukaryota > Viridiplantae > Streptophyta > Magnoliopsida > Lamiales > Oleaceae > Fraxinus > Fraxinus quadrangulata. The sequence goes on along the minus strand of CAIGRB010103155.1, from coordinate 12,946 downwards.
TGATTTCTCGACTATTTTTAATTTTTCTATTTAAATTGACCGATCGAATTAATTTTGATAATACTAGGATGTTTCATCAATGAGAGTCAACATATTTTTGGTCCAACTGAAAAAGGTAACTTGAAAAAAATAATGCAATCTAAAAATGTGGATTAAACTTAGGTTCGTTTTTCTTTATAAATTCCCACAAGAGGGTCAAAGATTATTTTTCATAAACATTTGTTTAATAAATGTTATAAGAATTCATTATTATGAAAATAATATTTTGAAGGTCTTCAATTATTTAACTTAAAACAATTTACCTTTTATATAGTATTTTCAAACTTAAAACTGATTTGATGTTGATTTTTTAGAAGTGATTTTGTAAAAAGTGATTTTTTTGGAGAACGTTAAAAAGTGGAAAAAAATTATGGGTCTATTTTATTGGGAGAATTATTTATCGGGAAAATGCATGGTTGAAAATGAGTTTGAGGAAAGCGATTTTGTAAAAATCAAAATCTAAAATTGACTTCTGATATCTGTTGGTTCAACTGTATTTGAAATTTTGTTTAGCAAGTTTCACTATGAATAACATGAACAAGTAACATATGTTCATGACATTATTGGTATATGGTAATAAACATGCCGCGTACAAGAATGGTCCCACATAATCAGAAGTCACTAATTTTCAGTTTAGGCTCTTTTGTTTGTAGACTAAGGTGTTATGAGGAAACCTTAACTTAACCTAATGTTTATTCTTGCTGAACTTCTGATTTCATTCTGTAAGCTAGATTAGCACTACGCTTTCATCAAAGAAGAGTTTGATTATGATGGTCGTCTGACATCCATTTTCATAGCAGGCTAATTCCTAACAGAAATGCCAGGCCGCCATCACTTGTTTTTGTAAAGAGTGAATGATGGGTATCTAGAAAATGGAGGGATGATAGGAGATCTTTGCTTCCATTCCCCTTATAACTCTTCATCCTTTCTTTTATTAAGAATTTAAACTTGTCCATATCTCTAGCTATGATATTTCTATATTCTGCGAACGCATATCTTGCCTTCAAAGTTTAGCCTTCCACCCCATCTTGTCTTCTTTAATAAATACTCCAGTTGATCGTCCCATACATTTTGTGTACTACAAGATGTGTTTCCTCCAAGTACGTTTCTCCAAAATTGCTACTGGTAATCTAACAAATCGAATCAAATCAAATCAGTATTTCATATTGTTTGCTTTCTCAAAAGAGGTATTCCTGTAAGAAGAAAGAATTACGAAAAATTGGTCATTTTCTTGATAATATTAATAATTTGATTCAATAAGGACAAAAGCCACAATATTTAGCCGCAGAGTTGTGGCTATGGTCCCTAACTAATTTTCTGGGTTCCAGAAAGGAACTGAGGAGCGTTGAAGGGGGAAGAGAATGTGAGGGAAGTTAATTTTTTTTTTTTTTTTTCTGGTTCCTAATCAAATGAGAGGGAAATGGAGAGACATAAGACAAAGTTGGTGTAAGGCGGTAAGTGTAAATATAAACAATTAAACATTACTCACCTTCCTTTTTTCAAAATCTTAAACTGCTAATGAAACTTTTTAGGCCTTAGACTTTATTTTATTGTCTGGAAAATGAGAATGCATTAACTTCCTATTCTACCCCATTCGATTAACTCTCCAAGGACAGCCTAATACAGAGGCAGTTCCTAATCAATTTATTACCTTTCTGGGAATGCTGGTTTACCATAAAATCTATCTGGAAGTCGGAAATGAGAAGAAAAGAAGAGAATACAAAGAAATGAAAAGGATAATGGTACTATATAAGAGCTTTATCTGTAAGAGGAAGAGAGTCGAAATTGAAAACAAAGGAGGAGTTTCAAAAGTACTTGTACTTCATCTTATGTTTGTCGAATTTTAATGTATTAACAGAAATTTTTAAGTTTGAATTTCAATATTATGGGAGGAGATTAAGGCATATGATGAGCAAAATTATGTCTCTAAGTTTCATTTTGTCCTATCCCTCTTTCCTTCCCTTCTCATAGCCTAAAGCTTTTCATGAATTTGATTTTGTAGCTCAAGGTGTTCTGATCACTGGCTGTATACTGTGCTTGCAGGTTCTACTCTGTGGAAAGATAGTCATCAGCTGTATTACTGATTATTCGAGCTGAGGGAGTTCTTTGGTCAGGTTTTCTAAATTAAGAAATGAGTAAAAGCTTATTTCTTATTTTGGAGCCTGATTGAGAACTAACAGATTTCTGGTTGCTGTCTGGAAAGTCAATAGCTTTCTCATTTTCATTTATTTTCCTAGGTGCTTATCCCATTAGCTTGAACAGAAAAAAATATGGAAAAAGCTAAATTGGGGAACTATGAACAAGGTCGTTATAGTTCTGCAGAGACTAGAAATCAGGGGCTTGGTTCTGTGAACCAATGGACTTTTCAGGATCCATGCAATTCGATTAACACTAATATTAGACCACCCGAACTCAATTTACCAGTTGGAGCTAGACCTGATCTCAATTTACCAGTTGGGACTAGACCTGTTCTCAACTATTCTATTCAGACTGGCGAGGAGTTTGCTCTTGAATTTATGCGGGAAAGGGTGAATCCAAGGCAGCACATTCTTCCAAATTCCTCTAATGAGTCTAATAGTGCAACTGTGTATATGGATGTAAAGGGCACGCTTGGAATATTTCATACAGGTTCTGACAGTGGACTTGATACTTCCACTATCCCCACCGCAGAAAAGAGGAGAGATCCTGAGAGCAATGCTTCTACTCTAAACAAAGAAAAAGTTTATGGTCACCCCTTTCACTCTGTAAATCAAACCTCATCAGAACGTAAGAGTAGTCATGGATTTCATAGTCATACTGCTTCAAAGGCTTCTGGTAGCTCATCAATAACGCTGAAGTTACTATGCAGTTTTGGCGGTAAAATTTTGCCTCGTCCAAAAGATGGAAAGCTTCGGTATGTTGGAGGTGATACACGTATTGTCCGGATAAGCAAAGATATTTCTTGGGAGGAGTTTGTGCAGAAAACATGGATAATATATAATCAACCTCATACAATCAAATATCAGCTTCCCGGCGAGGATCTTGATGCATTGGTGTCAGTCTCTTGTGACGAGGACCTGCAGAATATGATGGAGGAATGTAATGTACTTGAAGATGGTGGATCCCAGAAACTCAGGATATTTCTTATTTCAAATGACGACTTAAATGATTCTCAGCTTGATCTCGAGAATGCAGAAAGTGAATCCGAGCTTCAATATGTTGTTGCCATAAATGGCATGGACTTTGGATCCAGAAGAAATTCCATTGCTATGGAGAACACTTCAGGAAACAATTTGGAGGAGTTGCTGAGTTTAAGTGTTGAGCAGGCGACTGGTCACATTGCAGTTGGCTTAGCAGTGGCCGGCTCTGCGCATCCTGAAGTTGGTATTCCCTCTTTAAATAAATCTTCTCAGATGACGCTACCAACTTCATCACCTGCTTTTGAGTACAATCCACGTGGTTATCAGGTGCAAACAATGAATCATGGACAGCCTGAATTGCATCAATTGCACACTTTCCAACGGAAAGACAGCTTCCCAGATGTGGATTTCAAAAATAATGTCCCACCATCTGTTCCAGTGCAATACAATTATGGTTCTCATCCATCAAATCATGTGCCAGTTGCTGAAAACTTGACTCCACATTCTATTTATGGGCACATGACTTCAGAAGGGGCTATGGCTGTGGGGCAGCCTCATGGTAGCTTAAAAGCAAAGGTTCCAGAAGTGTCAACATTGAAGACGAAGGTTAAAAATGAAACTATTATCCCGAAGAAGGTTGAGTTTTTTAAGGACCAATCTATAGAAAAGGATTTGCTTCTGAAGGATGTAAAGATGACAGAAGAGAACTCAGTCCAGAAAATCGGTGAGTCTAATAAGATGCTGTCAGTCAAAAATGAGAAGATTTTCTCTTCTCATCCACATGACAGTTCATCTTTAAATGATATAACACGAGAGGATGCATCCATAATTAGTGCTGCAGCAGACACAGAGACTCATGTTCAAACAATGGGTAGTGAGAAGAGCCAGGATTCTGTGAGGAGTTCAGTTCCTCTGGATAATGTCAAAGAAACAAATATGCAAAAGATTGATGTGGATGGCCGATTTTATACATATGGTAAAGCATTTATGCCTGTCCATGGTGAGTCCGAGGCATATTCAAATGATTTGAACTGTGAAGCAGCGGTGCTTCCCCAGAGCCTTTTTCATTCAGAAAGAATTCCCAGAGAACAGGCAGGGCTTAATCGTTTGTCCAAGTCTGATGATCGTTCTGGTTCCCAATTTCTAATGACTCCTGCCCTATCAGATATTTCACAACAGATGACAGAATCAATTGAAAAGTTGAATGATTGGAATGTGGCTTCTCAGGCAGAAGAATTTATTGCTTCTGTAAAATGTGTGCCTACAAAGCCAGCTGCTATTGAAGAGAAATTGAGTGAATTTCAGACGTCAATCGCAGTTACTGATCACATCGGTGCAAAGAATTCAAGTGTCCATGAGGACAATCTTGAGTCAAATGTTCACAAGTCTGACTTAAATGCTGTTGTACTTCCTGATGGTGATTCTTCTGTATCCAATTTCCCTATGACTAGCCGAAGTTCTGAATATCCCCAAGATGAATCTGCTCCTAACCTTATGAAGCTTCACTGGGGAAAGATAAGTGGAAAAACCTCTGAGGAGCAAATACAGCCTCTGGCTGGAGAAAATCCAGCTGTAACCTCTCCCCTAGGTAAACCCTCTCTTGGTGTTAGCACTTCAGAACAGGGGGACATCCTTATTGATATAAATGATCGTTTTCCTCGAGATTTCTTGCCTGATATATTTTCTGAGGCTAGAGTTGTAGATAGCTCCTCTGGTTTTGCTCCACTGCAGAGAGATGGAACTGTTTTGAGCTTAAATATGGAACATGAACCTAAGCACTGGTCTTTCTTTCAGAATTTAGCAATAGATGATTTTGTAAGAAAAGACATGTCCCTCATGGATCAGGATCATCTTAGTTTGTCATGTACTCGTGACAATATTGGAGAAGTGGATTCCATTGAAAATAGTTATCCACTTCCTAGAGCTACTGGAGGTGCAATGGATCACATTGAATTGCACCACATTGATTCCCGTAGCAATTTTGAGGATGATATTCAGCAGCAACCAACTAGCATCATCAGACCAGAGACCATGAAATTGCCTTCTGATTATGATCCTTCCCAGACCTCTGGCATTCCAAGTCTGCAATTTGATGGTCAAATGGACTCAAGGACACCGGAATCTGAATATCAGGTATTTTTACCTTATGCAAACTTGAGGAACGTGCTTTGTTTTATCTGTATTTTCTGATTCTTTTTTTATCACTTTAAGGATGAGAAGGAAGAAGCACAGAATACCAGATTTCCTCTTGACGACCTCTCTCTAGGAGATTTTGATCTCCATATGCTACAGGTATGATGCCACCTAATCAGGAAAAATAAATTAATATTTTCCACGCGTGTAAATAAAAAATGGGCATATATGTATTGTTTACCTTAAAAAATGCCCATATAACTTAGCAAGGGTTATTAGGAAACATCGCAAATGATGAGAAAAAGTATATCTCTGGAGTGAAAAGGTCCTCTCTAGTATATACATTATGGACATAATGTTTCCTTCCTGAAAAACTTTACTAGCTAAGAGCAGAAAGGTTTGAGTTATGTAGTTGGGGCTCAACTTTTTCTCACTCCTAATAGTCATTACAATTGCCATAATGATGGGAATCCGCTAGCCATCATAGTAATTGAACTTGCCACCCTTCGCAAGAAGATGAAAGTCTCTTCAAGAACATCAAACCCCCAAAAGAGACAACATTAAAATGTGCTCTGGTACAAATAATTTGATGTTCGCCTCACCTTAATGCACCCTTGTAGTTTCATGCATATGAATGTTAATTGTCTACCTTGATTCATATAAACTACCCCTGATCATTGTTGTTGCATATTATGCTATGCCACGTATCACTTTTGTTGTATTATCGACATCACTGCCACAAACCTACCAATGAAATGCTGCTAGATAGTTCATCATACCCTCCTTTTCTTTATCTGGATGATTAACAGAACTTCTCTAGTTAAACACAATTTGAGAAAAAGCGATTTTGACTTCCAGTGTCCAGAGTAGTTCTCCTCATCCCTCCATCTCTAATGGAGACTTACTAGATGCCGTAGACATTTTTATTTGCACTTAGTTTTATATTATGAGTCGGTTGAACGATAAATTAGTTAGACAATCTACAGAATAATTAGTCATTGAGTAACAGGGTACTTTTGATAGAAAACAAATCAGATTGATTGTGTACCCTTTGTTATGTAAGTAAACCGTTTTGACACTTTGACTAGTAATTTTTCTCTCCCAAAAGAAGAGGGTGCTTGTCTCATGACAAAAGATTACTTCTGGTTCTCCTTGTTGAAATTGATGTTTATCAGACTGAGGGAAAACTGAAAAAGAATAAAGAAGGAAAATGGTTTATTTTTCATAATGAAAATAGAAATCCATTTCCTTTTCCCCCCAAAAGTTTGTATCTTTCTTGTTTAATTCATTCTTTAGTTTAAACTTCAAGTTTTAGCGGTAAGAAATAATTGAGGTGCTTCTGTGGTGATCCTCAAGTGCTGTTCCTGAAGTCTGCTCCTGCATGGTGCACAGAATTCGTAAACCATTGCAGGGTAGAGCTCTTGCTTTTGTGCATCAGTCACTGTTTCTTATCCATGTGTTTTTCACATGATAGGATCTGCAAGATTTGTTTTATCTAATCCTGCTTCCCTATATGCATTGATGACCTTATCATCAAAATAAAAAATCATTAAATACACGTCTGCTTGAAATTGATGAAAATATTATAAGATTATATTGGACCATTTACCCTTTTACTGTGAATCGGTTTTTACCATTACAGATTATAAAGAATAAGGATCTAGAAGAGTTGAGGGAATTAGGTTCTGGAACCTACGGGACTGTTTATCACGGGAAATGGAGGGGTTCAGATGTTGCTATCAAGAGAATAAAGAAGAGCTTTTTCACAGGTCGCTCATCGGAGCAGGAGCGACTGGTCAGTTTATTTGTAGTATATATTGAATACTCTCTCTCTCTCTCTCTCTCTCAATTCGTGATAGTCAACCTGTATTAATTTTCTGTAGGCTGTGGACTTTTGGCGTGAAGCTGAAATTCTTTCAAAGCTTCACCATCCCAACATAGTAGCATTTTATGGTGTAGTGCAAGATGGCCCTGGAGGAACACTTGCAACTGTAACAGAATATATGGTGAATGGTTCCCTTAGGCATGTTTTAATTTCCAAGGACAGGTACTATAATGTTATATATATAACTTTTAAATCTGATAATTTACTAACTCACAACACCATACAAGTGCTTCCTTTGAAATGTGATCAACTTACTTGTATTCAGGCATCTGGATCGTCGCAAGCGGCTCATAATCGCAATGGATGCTGCTTTTGGAATGGAATATCTGCATTCAAGGAATATTGTGCACTTCGATTTGAAATGTGACAACTTGCTTGTCAACTTGAAGGATCTTTCCCGACCCATATGCAAGGTGACTAAGAGGATAAGCCCTTCTTCTTTAATCAAGGGGACATCAAAAAGTGTGATCTAAGAAATATTTCGACTAGCGTAATGTAGTCACAGAGATCCATAATGCTTTACCTTCCTGCAGGAGAAAGGATTTAATCATACCTAGATATAAAATTAAGATGAGGGAAGTGGTAAATAGGTCATGGTTAGTGTTGAATCCAACCAATATTTAGCATTTTATTTTGCTCATTGTTCAGGTGGGTGATTTTGGATTGTCTAAAATCAAAAGAAATACAATGGTTACTGGTGGTGTCAGGGGAACCCTTCCATGGATGGCTCCAGAGTTATTAAATGGTGGCAGTAGTAAGGTTTCTGAGAAGGTAAGATTTTACACATTATCTTTATTTTTATATAGCATGGAATTAGAGCGAAGAGGATGTGAAGTTCAGTGGTTGATGCTAGTAGACAATATTCCTATGTGATATGCACACTCCATCAACGGCCAGATGGCCCCTTTCTGGATTACTTTACTGAGAAACCGTATTGTGAAATATTTGAGGCCCTTCATACAAAGACAAAAGAAAATCTACACCAGAAGTATTTGGTGACAGCTTTTATTTTGCAGGTTGATGTCTTCTCCTTTGGGATTGTACTTTGGGAAATTCTTACTGGTGAGGAACCTTATGCCAATATGCATTATGGAGCTATCATAGGTTTGTTCGCTCATCAAATCTCTGTCGTGTCCTGTTAAGCTCTTAATCTTCCTTTCTGTTTCTTAATTGCACATTGATCCCCAGTTTCTAAATAGGAATAACCAATGGCTTCTACCTTGTGCATTAATTCAGCTCTTCAGAAACAATTAACAGATGTTACATACTAGAAATTACTGACAAGAAAGACTAGGTCTATTAACCAGATTGATTGCATAATGGTTTTCCCGTGAAATTTATGAAAATTCTGAATGTGAATTTATTTACTGCAAACTATTCTTTTCAACGGTAGAATTTGAAAAATGGAAACCACAACGAATATTGATAACAAGAAGTCTAAAATGTTTCCCTACCTGGTATGCAGGTGGTATAGTAAATAACACATTGAGGCCACCCGTGCCAAGCTTCTGTGATCCCGAATGGAGATTACTTATGGAACAATGTTGGGCTCCAGATCCAATGGTCCGTCCATCCTTCACTGAAATTGCTAGACGCTTGCGTACGATGTCTGCTGCAAGCGTGACCAGAACTCAGGGTCTTGCAACACAGACTCAGTTATCCAAATGATGACGGTGATATAAACGCTTGCATCTATATATAAATTGCTTTTGTTTCTTAAGAAGACTGGTATACTCTGTACAGTATCATGTATCTGATACACGAGATTGAGTTCTCATCATGATTATGCAGTGATTGATTTGTGTACAAGAAAATGATTATGGACATAAGTTTTGGTGCAATAAATGAAAATTATTCAGTATCTTGTAAGCCTCTGTTTGTTTCGAGGTCGCAGTGAATTGAAATGATTTGAGATAATAATATAGAAATGTTCATTTATTGATTTAAAAGATAGGACACGTTTGCCACCGAATATGGACGCAAGAACAAGAATGGCGAAGCAGTACATGACTCAACATAAGCAAAGACTATTCAATACTCTCACCAAACACGTCATAAATGTATGATCTATTTTCAGTTCACTATATAGAAACTGTATCGTAGTCTGATAGATTCGTGTACAACATTAAAATGTGTTACTAAATATATACTGTATGCATCAATGCTTTCTTTTCTTCATCAAGTACAATCAATCTAACAAGGAATGTACCTGCAAAAACTGTCTCGCCTCTAGGTCTGTAAAACTTATTCTTTCATGTTAAATAATCTCTTTCAAGTTGCTATGGAACAGTTAACAGGTTTTCTAGAAAAATACATTATTATGCTTTTAGCGGCAACATGCTTGGCCCCGAGTTCCTTCTCTCAACCACAAAACATACCACGCAGATGTTCTAAATCTACAAAATTACAAGATAACACATCGAACTTCACGATCTTGACTAAGACAAAAAATATTCAATTCTTACAAATCCTTCGTCAAAAATTTCACACAGAGAAAATCTGGCCCACGTTTAAAAGGCTTTCATGTGGCACATTAAAGATTACACTGTTTTCCCTGCATATCTTTCTAAGAAATGCATATATATAATCAATGGCAATTTTCTTAAGAATCCCAGAATCTCTGCTTGCTCTAACCACTGTGTTCCCAAGTATATGCACCACCCCAGCATCTCTGCAACTGCTCAAAAACTCCAATTCATCGATTTCTATTTGGCTGCTTTCTCGCCCTGATGACGTGATTGTGCTGTTAGCATGCAGAGGAGATTTTGCAGGCACAATTGAGTCCACTGATGAGATCGTGAGGTCAATATCTGATGTAGAGGTGTAAGCATTATCTTTCAGCAGGAAGTCTCTTGACCGCTGAGTTTGCTGTCCATATATGCTGTACTCATCTGAATCAGAACACCCTTCCATCATAGCCTCCAGCCGAACAAACGTGAAGAGATTTTCAAAGATCTTTTTCTCAAACTCATCATCTTTTTTGTGAAGGTCTTTGTAACCATACCTTGCAACGCAACGGAACATGTGAAAGTTCTTCGGGCCTATTCGTTTCACAAGAAACCTCTCATATTCAGAAACAGTGTAGACAGGAAGGTACTTCACACACACAAAGACTACGACCGAATGTATAGCCGGTAGGTTTGTGATGAAGTGCGAAAAAATATGCGGTACCCCACTTGCTAGCTCAGTGTACACGAGTCCTATCCCTGGCACACGAACCAGCCCTAAGCTGGGACCTAGCCCTAGAATCCAAGCCACGGAGACCTTACTGTGCATCTCAAATTCGTATCTCTTGACTGTACCATAATGCCAGACATACATGATGACAAGAAAAGCTGCAGCAATCACAAGGGGAACCCAACCACCTTGATCGATCTTGAAAAGCACTGCTGAGAAGTATGCACACTCCACAGCAAGCGATAAGCCAGTGAAAATCAGGACAACAATCCAATGACAATGCCAAACTAATAGCATAATTAATGTCATGAGAAGGGTGGTCACAAGCATGACTATCACAACGGCCGTACCTGTTGTCACATGAGACATCATGTTATAAATCGATAGTGTTTCTTCTCAAAGATACGTGGTATCATAATAGTTCTCAAGAAATTGACATAATAAAAGACTACATAAATATCATGTGAGAAGGCATTCTGAAAAAGCAACAAGCCACGCAACTTGCTAGATGTAATACAGGACAATCTTATTGTAAGCTATTATAAGAGAAATTGAAACAATACTGAGCTAGATTAACCTCATTTTTCAAAATAAAAGAATTCATAGATGAAGACAAACTGTGCAGGTAATTTCAAGAAAATCTCATTAATAATAGCAGGATTCTTGGGAAAAGCTCATTAAAACAAAAAAAAAAAACTATATCAGGAATTGAAGGCTTAAAACTTACCATAAGCATTGCCAATTTGGCTTTGATTTCTGAACCCAGCAGTTACGGCAATACAAAGAATCATAAGGATCCAATTCATTTCGGGAATATATATCTGTCCAAGGAATTTCTTAGATGTATGTACAACTTTGACTCTGGGAAAACAGCCCAGTGCAAGGGCCTGCTTGATTATTGAAAAAGTAGCGGATACAGTGGCCTGGCTAGCCACAATAGCAGCCAGTGTTGCAATAATGAACATTGGCCAGTATATGCCATCTGCATAATTAAAAACTTAATTCTATCAGAGTTGCAACAATGTGGTCTTGACATCAAACTACAAAATTGTTTGCTAATCAACAATATATACTTGAAGATGCTTCCAATTTAAGAAAGGATTTTGAAGTTTTTTTCAATAAAAATATGATGTTACCAACAAAAAAAAAAAGGAAAGGATTTGTAAAATCAAGAGTTAGCATTGGAAAAATTTAGCTTTAAGTGATTTCACATATTTTGATTATTTCCATATTGGAAAAAAGTTCGAGCAAACATAAAAAGGCATAAAAGATTGTCTAACCCAAACCAAGCAAATTACTTTCCAATTAACCTGAATTTTGATAAAAATCCATATTAGAACTCAAAATTGCGCCATATAGCAATTTATAGGCTTGGTGGTAATAAAAAATTGGGTGCTCAGGCAAACCTGGAATAGAACGATAAAATGAGTCGTGGACATGGTCCTTATTTTGCATGAGGTAGGCTGCTTGTCCAGAATAGGCCAAAAGAAGGCAAGGAAACACAACTACTGTGAAAGCGAGCTGTATAGCTGGAAGCGGAAAATGGGCAAGATCAGCAAAAAGCGCTTCTGTCCCTGTAATAATTAGTGAGAAGTAATTACAATTTGATAATACTTGCTTCTGGATGATTTTTAAAAATACTGAAGAGTTCCAAGAATCTCTTCAGAAGACACAAATCGAGGATGGGGATTTGGCGGGGGGTTTCAAGCATAAAAGATAAAAACCTGTGATACTGAGCATGATTCCTCCGAGAGAGGTCCAACCAGTTTTTCCTCCCCTTTTGAAGTACCGAAATATATACACAGGTGAAAAGGCTTTCAGAACAGAACTATCATATTTGCATATGTTGAAGATTCCAATACCTCCAATTAAGAGAAACCAAAGCAGCACAATTGGAGCAAACAGCCAACCGACTTTATCCGTACCATAATGTTGCATACTAAACAAACCTACTAATATGACTACAGCAACAACTACAACAACATCTGCAGCAAATGATACAATCTTAGTCTTCCAATGAAAGATAAAAAACAATTAGAATGGTGTCTATTCCAGAAAGAAAGACAGACACTATTAGAATGGGGTAGATAAGTACCATTGCTCATCTTCGGATGGTCCACCTTTATCCCACCAGAAGCCGAAAGAACTGAGGAAAAATTTTGGGAAAAATTTCATAATAATGAATAAGGATGATTGAAACATCAGAATAACACAAAATTACATTCAAACAAAATAAATAAGCCCAAAAAAATTACTCCCATTCTTTTTCACTTGATTTCCAAAGGATAAGATTGTAATGGATCTGATTCTGAATACACAGACTACTTAAGCCCGTTGCAACAAAAATTCTGAGCAAGAGAAATTCCTAAATTATGCATTATTATATTAATACTACTTTGTGATCCCTACTGTGGGTTCTAAGATCAGGCATCAGCTTGTGCCTAGTCACACATGCATTTATTACCGTGAGTGTTTACTAAGCTTCCAATTGAAATATTCTTGTGGCATAGCTCAACCTCTCTCTTAGGAATGTTGGTTTATGTAAATAAGCAAGTTACCAAAAGCCAGAATCCCAATTGATGGAGTGCGTTGG
>CAIGRB010103112.1:20892-34444 GCA_903798255.1 Fraxinus quadrangulata | reverse complement strand
GAAAATTTTTCGATTTACGTGTAAAATCATTTTATGAAGGAATTTATGATTGAAAATGAATTTTTTTTTTTTAAAAAATAAATTTTTGTAAAAATGGAGGCCAATCATAGACTAAATTCCCAAGAAAATGTTGTAAAGAGGGTGAAAAGTCTAGGGATTGAAACGATAAGGACTATTTTTGCAATGCACGCAAGCAAGCAATAGGGGTGTTTCGAGCAAATGAACCTAAATATACTCATATGAGACTGTTAAGAAATCCAATGGAAGAATAGTTGATTTCGGAATTTTAAAAATGCGTGGTTAAAAAATAAGATTTTTTTTTGAATTTACATGTAAAATTATTTTATTAAAAGAATGTATGATTAATAAAAAGAAAAAAAATTAAAATTTAAAAGGGTCATAACAGGGGCTGACGTGAAATTCAAATATTTTATGTGGGAATTATTTTATTCTAACTTAGAAAATTTATCCCCTCTTCATCTCCATCTTTAATTCCCATTTTCAATCACCACAGACTCAAAATTTTTATTATTTTTATTTTTTAACCACTTCTCAAAACTTCCTTTATTCAAATCCTTTACTCCCCAGTCTCCCCTGTTTTTTCCTTTACACAACACGCTAAACCCTAGCTCAACCATCCGGCCTCTGCATCCTCTAGAAGACGATCACAAATCGAAAATTCAAGGTTCTTTGTTTATGCCGCTAAGATTTTAATTCTTGGGTCTCAATTTTTATTTGTGAGTGGATATATTTGTACGAGTACATACACATACTGACAAATTGTGATTTGACTTTGTGTGTAAAGTGATGACGGGTGGATCGAATGCGGTGGATGCCACAACTTTATCCTGTGCTAAATGTGGCAAACCTGCTCATCTTCAGTATGTAACCATTAGCCTTTCAAAATTTATATGATGTTTTCTAAAACACGTATTCACATTTAACTTCGTATATACAAATTTAAGTTGTTAAGATGAGTGAGTTTGTGTTTTTAGTTAGAGAGTTGTTAACATTTGGGGAGCAGGGAGGGGGGAGTTGAACTTTAAAAGAAAAGTGCGGTGGTAAGGATATATTTGCATTTATGACTGAATAATCGCAATTTACCTCAACGGCAATGATGACGTGTGGGTTGTTATGGCTACTCAGATCAACGAATGTTACCTGTAAAATGAGGTCGGAGCTTTCTCTCCCGTTGTACCTCCAGTGTGAGATTTAGTAGGTGCTTAAGGAAATTAGGAGAAAAGTATATTGAGAGTGCACATAGTTCGGGTTCTAAGAAAACTACCTTTTTTCACCTTGGGGTATTTATAGGCACCTGATGACATGTCCCCGTCTCTTGATTAGTGGTGCCACGTGTCCCACGTATGCTTTCTTCACATGTTCTAGAGTGGTGACCCCACTTATTCAACGGTTGGTGATGCTTACGTTCTCTGGGGGTGGTTTTCGCCTATCTTATTGCCATTTGTATGGTTGGGGCTGGTGTTGGAAGCCGTGGTTCCAGTGGTTCCAGTGGAAGTCCTCAACGACCCCGGCAGAATGAAAGCCACCCAGCTTGACATCTCGGCACCCAACGCAGAGCTCGACCTATTGGATGGAGTAAGGGAGAACGCAGTTATTCGGANAACCAGCTTGACATCTTGGCAACCAATGCAGAGCTCGATCGATTGGATGGAGTAAGGGAGGAAGCAGTTATGCGGATGACAGCTTATAAGCGAAAGGCCGCAGGTACTTCAACTGTAGGGTGAAGCCAAGAGTTTTCCAGCCAGGAGATCTCGTACTAAAGGAAGCAGCAGCGGTAGGCCACCCTCCGTCCAAGCTTGGGCAAAATTGGGAAGGACCATATGAGGTGATTCGGAGTCTTGGAAAGGGAGCTTATAGCCTAAAAGACTTGAAGGGGAAACCACTAGGCAGGCCATGGAATGTTGAGCACCTCAAGAAGTACTATCGACAGAAGATTCGAGCAGCATAAGTATTTGCATGTAAATATAGTTGGTAGGCGAGTTTTTATTTCAAGTGACTACATGTAAATATTGTAGCTAGGACTCTTATGATGTAATGCCTGCAATCGGCACACCTGATTGAAATCTATTTAAATGAAAAGCCTAATTGGCGGCAGATGATGAGGGCGCTATGGAAGGGCCAGCCTGGCTGGGACGTCCCGTTGCGCCTACTGAGTCACCAAATCTTGGTAAGTTCAATTCTGTTATGAGATTTTGGTTTATATCGAAGTGAAATAAAGACGCATAGCGGTGAGCAAAACGTCCAAAAATTGGCTAGCTCGAAATCGCTAGGGGCTGGTGGTGAGCCTTCAAAACCTAAAATGGTTAATGTCCAAAATCACCTAACCTCGATCTCAACGGTCGAAGATAACTCCACGCATATCGGTGAGTAAAATGTCCAAATATTGGCTAGCTCGAAATCGCTAGGGGCTGGTGAGCCTTCAAATCCTGAAATTGTTAAGGCCATAATCACCCAACCCCGACCTCGACGGTCAAACATAACTCGATGTATAGCGGTGAGCAAAAAAGCCTAAGAATTGGCTAGCTCAAAATCGATAAGGACTGGTGAAGAAATTACAAAACCTAACATGGTTGAGGCTCAAGATCACCTAACCCCGACATTCAACATTGCTCGGCGTATAGCGTAAAAAAAAAAGGGAAGGAAGCAAAACTAACATGTGTTCAAAAAAGAGAGCATACATATTCATAAATTATGAGGATGTCTGTCCACACCCCGGACCAGGAAATAACTCGACGGCAAAAACAAAATAACAATAGAAAATGTTAAAGAAGTCTACAACAAGAGGTCTGGTCAACCCAAATGTAAAATCCCATCACCCTCGCCTCGAGATGTATGCCCAGCTGTCCTGGACTGGGGGGTGCTGTCTACCTTGCCTTTACGCTGAGTCAGAAACCTATCAAAGCCTGAGGGATCGATGGTAGGGTACTCGACTGATATCCACTCCTTGGTTAGCTTGATGGACGCTGCCATCGCCTTCCCCCAATAAGAATGCAAAGTCTTGGCAAAGTCAGACGATGACTTATACTGCTCAACAGACGCCTCCAAGTCCTTAGCATGTTTAACAGAAGCCTTCCCGGGTGCCCGAGCCAAAAAAGAACGCAAGTTATCTATCTCTGCCTCTTGCTCACGAGCGCGGGCTTCTAAAGCTTCGAGGGATTTCTTCATCGATGAAATTCTCTTCTTTGACTGGAGATATTCTTTCTTTTTTCTTCAGCGAGAGTCTTCAGCTCCGATGAGAGGCGACGACTCGACTCGACACGACAATCCTGGCTTGAAGAGCCACAACCTGAAGAAAACAAAAAACAAATAACTACGAGGCATATACAAAGTATTAAACCAACAAAACCAAATAACGACGGATGAAAGTATACCCTCTGAGTGTGGACTGCTAGAACCCTCTCGATATCGCTAACGCTTCGCCCGGCAATCGCCTGGGCACGCCCTGGCGTAACCAAGGACTTGATTGCCCTCAACTCTGAATAACCCCGAGAGGGGGAAATCTAAAATCCGGAAGAGGGGATCCCTCGCGCTCAATCACTATACGGCTCTAGCCACCCCTTCCATCCTCGGACGGTGGAATGACTTCAACGGACTCTTCAACAGGCTCTCCAATAGGATGAGATGCTTCCTCAACGGGATGACGCGGTGCTCCTATGACATTAGTCCTCTTTCTTTTCAATGGAATGGAAGATGGGTCATCATCGCTTTCGCGATCTCATCCTACCAAGGAATCCATGGCTTCATCCAAATTGAACTCCGCCCCTACAGACGGAAGATATAATCTATCAGGTTTACAAAGCAATGAGCCATGATATACATAATTGTAAAAAGCAAAATATATGGGAACTCACCATCAGTATGGATGAACCCCTCATCACTCCCTGGCTTCGACAGGAACTTCAATACTTCATCCAAATCAAAATCCATATCTGTATGTGGACAATCGAGTCAATCGAGGCCAACAAATTAAGAAGTTATATCTACATGAACAGAAATGCAATTATAAGTAAAAGGACCTACCAGTAGGACGACCGATCCCCACTAGCAACATATTCCTCATCGTCAACACTGACCCTAGGTCGGGCGCAAGGGGTGGAATTTTGGAAAGTTGTTGAATTTGTCCCTTTAGAAGAGGGGTGATTTCGACCTCACTATTGAAAAGGCGAATTAGGGGATACTTCCAATGTGTATTGAAGGGGAATTGACCTTTATTGGGTCGAGCAAAGAAGAACCGGGATTTCCATCCACTGTTAGAATTTCTAAACTTAGGAAAGCGCAATGGGACTCTAGTGGTGAAATAGACAAAGGCGTTGTTGGACAAGCTTGTGCATTTCAAAAACACACCTAAAGAGGTCCATTGAGAATGGTATTCTCTTACTAAGGCAAACAAATAAGAAATACAGTGCTTTTCTCCACGCATTGGGATTAATCTAGCTGGAGGGGAGGTGAGGTGAAACTCGTTGAATAATGAAATGAAGAAGGGATGAATGGGAAATCGAAAAACCACCGTCAATAATGTCTTTGTAAACAGCGACCTCGTAAGGAACGCTTTCGAGAAGTGTTTCGTTGGGCCTAGGGACTCTATAAACATAACGATCCACCCGTTCATATCTTTTGAGTGATTTTTCTAGCTTGGATGTAGAGTTGTATAGATTACAACATTGTGGAATATCAAGAATCACTTCCTTCCCCGGGGCATCCCGCTCTATTTCTAAATTTAGAATCACCTCATTCCCCGCGGCATCCCGCTCTATTATTAAATTTTGACTCAAGGACTTGGTAGAACCAATATGTTTTTTTGGGGAACTCGGTTGAAAAGAATGACACTCGTTCGGATGGGACAGATAATCGGAATCATCAAGAATTTGAAAATTATGTGCAAGGATATCAACTTGGCCGATCGACGGATTTAAAACCCGTCGACCGGACAGCGGCCACCAGCCAAGGGGCTGGCCGACCGTCGACCAGCCTCTTGGCTGTTGCTTGATGCACGTCGACCAGCATGATCGGAGTAACCGGAACACCCCACACGTCATCATTGCCGTGGAGGTAAATTGTGATCATCATTAATTTAGTCGGACATTTACTTAGAGTATACTTGAATTTTGAAATGACTCAGAAAATGGACATTTGCACAAAATCAGGGTGTGTGTTTGGAATAACTAACGCCTACATTTTATTTATATGAACAATGTTTGTTTCTTTGTAGGTGAGTTGATTACTTAAACTGGCATTATGTAGTGGCTCTGTTTTATAAAAGAGTCGATCTGACCTAGTTTTTGGATATTTATTCCACTTGTAGGTGCCCAAAGTGTGTGGAATTAAAGCTTCCTCGTGAAGGTGCTGCTTTCTGGTTTGTAAAGCTGACACGTATTTCAGAATTATTATTATTTTGGTCAACACCTCAATTATTTCATTATGTCTGTTATTCAGACTTCTGGGGAATAAAATTATATCTTCGAAAGTTGTGCATGTTTCTCATGGAACTGGTTATATTAGAAAGTTTAAAGTGGCACAATGCCATCACGAAACAGGTGAATAGAGCAGAATCTTGCAGTGTATTTGTGGTCCAAACAGTACAGATCTTATCTGCGCTCTCGGTTTATGGTTTTAATGAAATGTTGACTGTCAAAATTGATGAATGAACAAATATCTTAGAACTCATGTATCTGAAAGAGTAACGGAAAACAAAGTTTCTTAGCCTATGGCTCCTGTTTGCTGAGCTTCTCTTCATGATATTTTATATCGATGGGTTTAAAGCCTTCTATTGATGAATTATTTCTTTTACCAGTACCCAGGACTGTTTCAAGGCATCCTGGAGTTCTCACAAGTCAGTTCACTCAAAGTCAATATCTTCCTCTGCACCTGTAAATCCTGGTGAACAAAATATAGCATCACCAAATGATGGTTTGCTCTACTGCTTGAGGAAAGGACAAGCTCGCTCACCTAAACTTCCGCATTTCGAGTGGACCGGGTATTATTTCTCTTCATATGTGGTTGGGTTATCTTCTTGCTCCTCCACATTGTAGTATTTTTATGTCAATTGTATAAGTTCTGGCATTTGTCTCTATCACTTCTATACCTGGTTTGCATATCTAGAAATTTAATCTTTATTGGACATTCTCTTATAATCATAACATATATATGGTAAAGGGAATATATTCTTGTAATCGAGGACCTTATAATTGTAAGCACGCTCCATCTAACTTATGTTCTTTTTACCTTTAGTAAGTCTTGTTTTATAAATATAGTCTTGAAAGATTCACTACCAATACTTGATCAAAGAAGTCTTGGAATATGATATGTCAAGAACTGCGTTGATGTCACCCCTCTACAAATTTGCTTGTCTGACTATTTTCAATATCAGGTTATTATCTTAATATTGGAGATTGAGATTCAATTGGATTTCTTCACTAGACTAGGGAGAGTGCAGTAAAAACTCTTTTCAACCTTTGGGAGAGTTGTCTAGCTGGTCTTATATGGGAATTATACCAGACACACGATCACATCTATCGTGGCTATAATCTTTAGATTAACTTCCTCTGGTTAGTGTTTGATGTGAAGCATGCAAGTCATTGAATGCTTTTGATTTTCTCCGAACATAGTCTTGGAACCCTTACATTTTCATTGGTCATGCCGCATTCTGGGATTGATGATGACTATGTCATATTCTTTTTCACATATGTAATGCAATGACCCTTCAAATAGTAATGGTGGTGCATTTCTCTCTCTTCTCACCTTGAATCAATGGTGTCTTGTTACTTTTCTGGTTGTAAACCTTTTTATGCTTGGCCTTCATCTTGAAATTTCTCTGTTCACTTTCCAGGTCATTAAGGCCATATCCAATATCAAAAAGACGTCCAATACCTGCTCATATAGATCAGCCTGACTGGGCACTTGATGTGAGTAACTTAATTGATTTCTTTTCAGATATTTATATATCAAATCTTTACACTTCATATGGATGGCTTATGTAGAAAATAATATTAAATGCTATTATTATAACAAAAAATCTCATCAATGAAATCATATAAAAGCTGCGTAGTTCTCTATCTATTTGATTGGATTTCTCTCTGTCAGTTTCAGGTGCACTAACATGCATCGCGTTTTAATTTACAGGGAATCCCAAAAATTGAACCCAACAGCGATCTGCAGCATCATGTGGAGGTAATCATTAATTTTGATCTAAAAATGCTGTCTGAATTTTTGAAAGATATTGACTGTATATTAATTTCTTTCATGGTGCAAATATTGAAGATCAAGGCTCCAGATCAAATTGAGAAAATGAGAGAAACTTGCCGAGTAAGCTATTATTTTAATTTCATAACAAGGAGAATCTGTATGCATATATACACTTCTAGCAAGCTGTATCGTCCCTTAAGGGGTTAGGCATTTGATGCATGTATTCGTGTTTGCATGGCTGAATGCACGCTATTCATAGAATCAAAGATATATTGCGATGGGAAAAATAGCGATAATGTAGTTGTAGATAGTTGGCCAACATGTTGCCATATGGTTTGGGGATGCCTTAGGAATACTAACAGCTGTTCATTTTAAAGTTTGGTTCTTGAAGTTTTCTTAATTCAGAATTTTAACTTCAGATAGCAAGGGAAGTTTTGGATGCAGCTGCTCGTGTCATTCGACCTGGAATTACTACTGATGAAATTGATGCAGTGGTTCATGAAGCTACAATTGCTGCTGGTATGTCGATTAGTGTACCTTAATTTCAGGTTTCCTGGTTTTCGGGACGTATTTTAAATATATTTGGTAAAGATCTCAGTTGATCGTACAACAGGCATGAGCATTTATGCGGTCATATTTTATGAGATACTAAGCCTATGTTTTGCTAGTTTTTATGAACGGTTATAAACACTCAACCGCTTTTTATCCACAGAGTTTGAGGGTTCCACAAGGACGTCCCACTTATATACCACCCATTTCAATCTATTTTTAATTTAAACCGTTTATAAACACTTCCCAAACATGCTCTAATATCCCATTGGGAGATTTCTATAGATCTTATTTTGGAACTTATGTTATCCTTTTGAGCTATCCTCAAACTCATTCTAGGATGGGGATAACTGAACTTAAAACATGGGAAACTTTTGATACAGTTTCATTAGTTCTGCTTGCTTCCCATGCTTAAAGGTGTCGTCGTTATTATGAACTGCTGGAGTCTAATATATCTCATCACCAGTGACTGGTAGGATACATACTACTGCTGGATATCTGTAAGCCTAAAGGTTTGAGCATGTTCCTTAGCCTCTGGTTTCCCCAGCTAGGATATTATGAAGTCCTGACTCTAGAGCTTTATTATTTAAGTCAGTCACCAGTTACTTTTATTAGTAATTAGGAGTTCTTTACATTACCATTTTAATTCCTTGCAATTTACGTACAATTTGAAAAATAATTACAGAGTACAAAATCAATGCTCGTGGCAGGCAATAGAGTCTAGGTGTAATTGAGACTTGGATTTCCTAATGCATGCCAATGTGATTTGTTGTTTTAACTTCTGGAAATCTTTATCAACTTTTCTTTAACCTCTGCAGGAGGATTTCCATCTCCATTAAATTATCATTTCTTCCCAAAATCTTGCTGCACGTACGTATTTCTTAGTTTAAAGTTTTGAATTTTTATTTATTTTTGCACCTTGCATTATAGTCCTGGAATAAGTCCAGAAATGGATTACTCATTTTTGTCTCAGGTCTGTAAATGAAGTAATTTGCCATGGGATTCCAGATGCAAGGTATCTTCTACACTATATCAAGAGCAACTGTGTGCAGTGCTCGTACCGTAGTTCTTGTTTCCTGAGGAACCCAGATATTAGAATATTGGAAATGAATAGTTATTGTCATCCGTTTCTTTCAACTTGCAGTCCTATTCTTTTTCCATTCTTTTATATGTGAAAAAGTAAAGTTCATTGCTGCTGAGATGCTAACTGCTCGAATTTATATGCATACCTGTTTGCACTTTACATAGGTCCTAATAGCACTAAAAATTGTTGTTATTCTTCAAAACGTTTGACCGTTTTGGAGGTGCTTCTTGACTTCCATCTTTGGTACTATTGGTTTCTGGATTTTGCTATATGTTGATTTCCTCTTCCCCACTTTAACCTTATACATACTGACTCGACAAGAAAAAAGTCTGTCATAGTTCTAGTTTTTGCAAAAAATTTGGTGTGGTCATTCTCCTTTCAATTGATTAAGACTGAAGTGTTGCATCTCCCCATGTGTTTATGTTTCTTTCAGAAAATTAGAGGATGGTGATATTGTAAACGTAGACGTGACTGTGTACTATAAAGGGGTACATGGTAAGGATTATCATCGCCATCTCCATGTTAATAATTTCATAGCATTCTTCTAACTTAAAATTTTCCTGTCATGCCTGTCTTTGTAGGTGACTTGAATGAAACATTCTTCGTTGGTAATGTTGATGAAGCATCTCAACGGCTGGTTCAATGTACACATGAGTGTTTGGAGAAAGCAATAGCGGTTGGTAAGTGCTTGCCCAGTATTATGACATGAGGTTGTATCCTATATAAACTTAAAATCTCCAAACATAACTTGCCGATCTCCCCCTTTTCGCATTTCATCTTTTTCCGCATCTTTACTGTTCATGATTGGCCAGTAGAATGTTTCGTGATGATACATTTCTTTCATATTCCATCTATTAATAGTTCACCATTTCTCATTGATACTTGTGATATTTGCACAAGAATTTCAAAATGAAGAATGAAGTGAAATTAGTGAATTTGTAATTGTAGTTCATGACTGTAGTTACAGAAACCATGTTATTTACCGTTTGTTAAGGCAGAGAAGGTGATTGTAGCAGGTGGAGGTTTACACGAGATGGTATTTTTTTAGTTAGCACTTATTTTAGATCTTTATTGGGTCTTGTAGAGAGTTCATTCTCCTGGAAGATGGTATGGAAGTGTAAACTGCCCCCCACGCGTGGCATTTTTACTATGGTCGGTGGTCAGAGGACAGGTGTTAACGGTGGATAATCTCCGTACAAAGGGTTTTTATGTTACATAGTGGTGCTATATGTGTAAGAGGGATGTGAAATGTAAATTGCCACCACGAGTGACATTTTTATTATGGACAGTAGTTAGAGGATAGGTGCTAACGGTGGAGAATCTTCGCACAAGGGGTTTTTATGTTACAGAGTGGTGCTATATGTGTAAGAGGGATGAGGAGACGATTGATCACTTATTCCTTCATTGTGATGTTGCTCATTTACTGTGGAACGATATTCTGGTGTCGCAACACATGTGTTGGGTGTTACCGAGACGAATGGAGGATATACTAAAGGCATGGAGGAGAAAGTTTAGAGACAAGGATAGCAAACTTGTATGAGACCTTATTCCGGGCTGTATCGTATGGTGTGTGTGGAGGGAAAGAAACAATCGCTGTTTTGAAGGCCAATCACGGACAATATGGCAGATTAGAGAATTATTTTATTTCACATTGTATACTTGGTTTAATACTGCGGCTTCTAGATATACAGATGGGTTGCCTAATTTCATGTTGTTACTTTCTGATTTAAATTGATAATACACTTCCTGTGTATTATGCATTGATTAATAAAATACTTAATTACCTTCAAAAAAAATATAGACATTGGAGTTGGTTTTTTTATATGACTGGATGATTTTTTATACCTCGGATTATCTGCCTCCCTCTCTCAAAACTTTTATTTAAGTTGGAAAATAATGTTTGTTCCCTATGATTTTCAGTTAAACCTAGTGTTCGTTTCCGGGAAATTGGAGAGATTATCAACCGACATGCTTCTATGTCAGGGTTCTCCGTGGTAAAAAGTTATTTGGTTGTTCTTTGTTTTTATCTGTTTCCCTTAGAAAAATATTCCTAATCTTCTCCCTCATTTTCTTCCAATTTGCGAATCAGGTGAAATCAATTTGTGGTCATGGTATTGGAGAGCTCTTCCATTGTGCTCCAAATATACCCCATTATGCAGGTATCCTCAAATTAGTGGCTTTCATTTATGTTTCCCATTTGATAGGTTAAATTGAGAATTGACTTAAAAATGGTCTCATAAGTAGGGAAGGAACTGACCTCTTACACTCCAACTGGTAAAGTACAGAATAGAAAGCATTAATTTATTACATCTTTATGCTATTATCTATGTGAAATTCAATAATGTTATAATTCTTTTGGACTATTAATACAACTTTTAGTAGAGGATTTTGAATTATTAATACAACTTTTTAGTAGAGGATTTTAAATTATTTATATAAATTTTTAGTAGAGGATTTTGAATTATGTTTGTCACGTTATTTACAGAAATAGATCTAATATTAACATGCTAGATTTGATGGTTTCACACGGTTTATTCTGAACTTGACTAGGTGGGGGTTAGATACAGATTCCATATTTGATGGGGGCAGGTAGAAACTATTAGAAACACTGTAATGTACATGGTAGGGCTAGTAATTTCCCCATGCTCACCCTCACTCCGGAGAAATAAAACTATTGTTAATGTTATAGATTTGATGTTTGATTTGGATTTTTTTTGTACTTTTTACATCGAATTGTTTTGAAGTAGAAAAAAATCATGGGTTCCATAGGGTCTACCTGACCAATCCTATCTTGACAGTGTAGGATTAGGTATGGGTTCCAGGTTGACAGTCAGTACAAGCTCCAAAATCTGAACCGTTAAGGAACATGTCAGGGCTGGGAACCGACTCAGGCACACCCATAGGAAATATTTTTGATAGGATATGTTATTTTTGTTGATTTGTATGTAATGGTGACACAGTTATGATATTGGTAAAAAATTCAAAATATATTATGCAAAAACACACACAATGCCTTTGCTGAAACTATTCAATTTTTATATTTTCCGTTAATGTCTTGTGCTCTCCCTTTGTCCTTTTGGGTGTGGACCTTATCCTGAGCAGGAAATAAAGCAGTTGGTGTGATGAAGGCTGGGCAGACCTTTACCATTGAGCCTATGATTAATGCAGGTACTATTTTTAGCCATTTAACTTTGTCTTGGCAATTAATATCCTTTCTGTTTATTTGAAATATAACCCTCGATTGTAGGTGTTTGGCGTGACCGCATGTGGCCTGATGGATGGACATGTGTAACTGCAGATGGCAAATGCAGCGCCCAGTTTGAGCACACTCTTTTGGTAACTTTTCATTGGCATTTAATATTAATCTTTGGTCAATCAGATTATCTTGGCCACAGTTGCGGCTTGCTTGCATTTGACCCTGGATATCATTTTGGGTTGTTAGGGTAATTTAGCTGATTTGAACACCGGGCTTGGGTTATTTAAGTAATGCCACTCCATTTAAAATTCCACAAACTACTATAAAATTTGATTATCTATATGAATATGATATTGTTCTGATAGAGGTAAATGGGGTCTATATTTTTATTTCATTATCCATTTTGAAACCAACTCTTCACCATATTAGGATTTAGGGTACATTGTGATAAATTATGAATGCATTAAGACTTCTGTGATTAAGTCATGATTTCGAGTATGCTACTCTTTATGCAATGGTGCAGGTGACGGATACTGGGGTTGAAGTTCTTACAGCACGGCTGCCTACATCCCCCGATGTGTTCCCATGGTTAAATCCTTAAATCTAATGCTCCATTGTTGAAGGTGGAAATAGGACAAGATGTTGCCAGCATATCATGCGTTCTAGAAGTCAGAATTTATCGAGTTGCTTCAATTATCCATGTCGTGGAAGTGTTGTATGTTTAATTCGCTGAATTCTCAAGGTTCAAAATGGCAACAAGATTCGGATAGGATGTGCAAAGAATGATTTCATAAAAGCCAAATTGTAAATTACTAATTTGGTATTATTGATTATAAGTGGTTGCGTCACAGGGAATACAGAGTTGTTATTTTCGTGAAGAACATCTTTTATGTTGAATGTTGCTATGGAGTAAGCAAATTATGTATGCATTTTTGACAAAAAATTTCAAGTTGTGATATTAAATGAAAATAAATACAACATTAATTTTTAGTTGCAAAATAATAACTAATATTGACTCCTTTGATATGGTATCAATTGTGGCCATTGATTTTTACAATATTTTTTCACATCACTAGTCAGATTTTGACACAGGGAAATATAATTGTTAATGTGAGTAAAGATGTACATCTAGATTAATCATATTAAATAGCAATAAGGAGTTTTTATTTGTTATTGTAATGTTGAAAGAGTCGATTTTATTTTATTCAAAGGCAAAACTTTCGTTGTAGTTTGATAACTTATATTCAGTTTGGCCCTTTAGTCTTTTGATTAGAGTAGGGGACGCGAGAGAGCCGAGCATGCCATCATGCTATAGTCATGAAAGTCACCTAAATATGAATATAGTTTAAAATGTAAATTTGCCAAATGAGGTATGCAAAATTTAAATACATCCTATACTCGATGTATTTTATATAGGGAAAAATTTATAAATCTTACTTTAAGTATACACTATTTCAAAAATAAGAAAAAAAATTTTAAATTTCAAAAATCAAATATTTGACATATATATATATATATAT
>CAIGRB010103112.1:0-10533 GCA_903798255.1 Fraxinus quadrangulata | reverse complement strand
GAAAGTAGCGTCTCGGAGGAGTGGATTAGACATAACTGATAATGGAGATTGTTCTATTGTTAATGGTACATACACATTCCTTCTTCTTCTGCCATGTTTTATTATTTCAGCAATGTTGAGTCACAACTACAAACGTACGATTGTAAGTTGAAAGTAGCGTCTCGGAGGAGTGGATTAGACATAACTGATAATGGAGATTGTTCTATTGTTAATGGTACATACACATTCTCTCTTCTTCTGCCATGTTTTATTATTTCAACAATGTTGAGTCACAACTCACAAGCGTACGACTGTAAGTTGAAACCCACCCGAAAATTGAGATTTTAGTAGTATAAGGTGAACATTGAAATTTTAGGAGTATACTTGTCATAGTTGTCAAAACAACTAGTCCAAAATTCGTCCACAGCCTCATTTATTGCGTAACAGAGTGCAGGAAAACCGATTAAAGCACAAGTTAGAAGTTTTTTTTTTCATCTATTACACATTCTGTCTACATTCAACTCTGTATGTAAGTGCATGCGTATGTGCGTATCCAAGAGTGAAATGTTATGCAAACCGAGGAAATAGAGAAGAAAACTTATGGATCATGGTTATTAGTAATAAATTTTACCGTACAAGCAATCAAGATGATACAAATTGCAATATATGTTTTCCCCTTATCCTCTTTGACAGAGCTACATCTTTGGAAGGTTCCAACTACAGGTTCAGAATTAGATAAACTATTTAGTCGAATGTCATGAACTTCAAAAATTATTGCCCTTTTTACTCCCGTAAGGTTTTACACTTTCTATTACATCAAAATGGGCTATCATGACCAGATTTTGTTAGTGAAGCAAACTTATATCAGCATAATTCAATTATTAGAATTTTTGTGGGATCCAAATACAATGCTTGACTTGATAAACATGGAAAGTTTTTTCTCAGCCTTATTTAACCGCTACTCCTCTATAAGAGTCTAAAACCTTTCTGGAACTTGAAGCATCCAAATCCTACCTCTTCTTGATGATGTGGCATTAAAGTGCAGCTGCATTACTATTACACCCGAGTTTTCCTATTTTTAAAAAGGTTAACTATAACCTTTTAGAATGAAGTTTATCTTACTTGAGGCCCCTACTACGTGTGTGTGTGTAACTTAATGAGAGTGTTTGGATGCAATGAAACAAAGAGGAAAAGAAAACAAACTGAGGCTGCAGGAGCAACGAAAATTAGTGTAAGGCAAGTTATGACTATGAGTGAATTGGTAGGGAAAGTCGAAAAAAGTCTGAACAAAGCAGGCAAAGGAAGGAAAGAGTTTGGGATTACTCACTGAATTTGGTGGTTCATTCAATATTTTTCAAATGCATAGAGTATTCTCAAGTTAGTCAAAAGTTACTGGGACTAAGTAAAGATGTGATAATTTGTCTTTAGTTTCTTGGAGATTTGCTAGTTTTTGTATTTTCATCTAATTTTGTGGATTTTAAAAGTGAGATTTTATGATTTATATAATTTTCTGTTTGAGAAGTTTTTTCATACTTTGAAGTTTTGGCATTGTTTATTATTAATTCTGGTATTTCAGATGCTCCATACCTTTCTATGTCTATGGAAATTATTTTAGGGATGTTTTGATTGACATAATTGTGGACCATAAGACAGGTGGAATTTAGTCCCTATTTGAGTCTCGTGCTCTAAGAACTCATTTTTTCCCTAACTTATTTTTTTTCGAACTCATTTTAACCACGCATTCTTCCAATAAAATATTTTTACACGTAAACTCAAAACTTTTCCCACTTTTTAACCATCATTCTCCAAAAAATCACTCTTACAAAATCTATTTCCCAAAAAATGGGGCTCAAACAGAGCCTTATTGTATTTTTTTTTCTTCTTACTCATCTGATATCAGTCAACATGACCACTTCATGTAGTTCAGAAGGTTAAGTTTCAAATAATTAACTTTCTAAAAATTCATTTGTTTAGGAGCACAGACGGCCTGGGATATGCTACACGAGGAGGAATCTTCTGTGCGTATTACAACATCCTGCTCAGATCTGGATGACATCCTAGGTGGAGGAATTAATTGTAAAGAAGTTACTGAAGTTGGTTAGTCACTCAACATTTTCTTGTACCAGTAAATATTATATAACCGATCTTTCCATGTGATTGTCTTTTCAATTATTATTTTTTCAATTTTTTTTTGTCTAAGCTTATCTTATGTCAATTTCTGATTTTATTAGGTGGAGTGCCAGGCATTGGTAAAACACAACTGGGGTAGGTGTTGTCCCAAATTTAAGCCAATTGTTATACTTATTTATGTTTTGCATCTAAGATATAATGGAATATGTAGGATTCAACTGGCAATAAATGTTCAAATTCCAGCTGATTATGGTGGCATTGAAGGAAAGGCAGTTTATATAGGTAAATTTTATGCCAGGCATATATGATTGCTGGCATCCATGTTTACCATTTTTTCTTTAATGTTCAGCTTACAGCACTACATTTTGTGATGCTTAGATACGGAAGGCAGTTTTATGGTCGAACGTGCTTTTCAAATTGCTGAGGCATGCATAGAGGACATGCAAGAATATAATAGCTTCCTACGGAAGGACTCTCAAGCCTGTCAAATTAGGAAGGACCCTAAGGATTTTCTTGACAATATATTCTATTTTCGTATTTGCAGTTACACAGAGCAAATTGCTGTTATAAATTATTTGGAGAAATTCGTCTCAGAGCATAAAGATGTAGGTATACTGGTATAGTAATTTTTTGGGGGTTTAAAATTGTGGCTGTCGATGACAATTGAACAAAAATATTTGATTTGTGGTTGAAATATCTCTGAACGTATTAACATGTTTCTCCTGTCACAGATTAAGGTTGTTGTTATCGACAGTATTACTTTCCACTTCCGTCAAGATTTTGAGGACATGGCTCTTAGAACTAGACTACTCGGTGGAATGGCCTTAAAACTAATGAAACTTGCGAAGACATTTAATTTGGCAGTGAGCAACATCTTCTTTCTATGATTGAATGAAAGATTGTTTACCTATCACGCTTATTGAATTTGATGCCATGACTGATTCTTTTAACTTATTAATGGACAACTATCCTAGCTTTAATCTCCTCCATTCAACTTTTATTGATTTAAATTTTTTGGAATCAACTCTGCAGGTAATTCTATTGAATCAAGTAACCACCAAGTATTCAGAAGGTTCATTTCAGTTAACTCTGGCTCTAGGTATATTGCTCCACCTTTGTTTGGGAATGATGTCCTTTAATTGTCTCTGTTTATTGTGGTTGTTTCTGAATTAGGTTTTCGGTTTTCTTGGGCTTAAACGGTTTGGATAAGTTGGTTAGTGCATTACATTAGCGGGTTCAATAGTATTCTGGTTCCTTTAAAATTGACTATAGTGGGCTACCAATTGCATGTCATCTAGAGTGGGTCAATGCTGTCACGAATTTGAGGGGGATTATACGTCCCACGACACATCAGTTGAGGGAGGGTGGTGTCGTTGGTCTTTCAGGATTTGGGTAACAAGTTTATAACCGAGTTTAAGCATTGTGGGCAAGTTAGTGCTCAACTATGCAAGTCCTTACAGGCAGGGTAGTTGGATTTAATACTAGGCCTTTTAAAACTTGTGCTGCAACTGTGTTTTGGTGTATTTCTAAGTGTTGGAAACTCATCCTGAGCAGGCGATAGTTGGTCACATGCTTGTACTAATCGGATCATTTTGTACTGGAACGGCAATGAAAGATGTGCACATATAGACAAATCACCCTCAATGAGATCAGCATCAGCTCCATATGCTGTGACCGGAAGAGGGATCCGAAACTGTGCTTCAAATAGTAAACGAGTTAAAATGACGTAGGCTTTCATTTGGTAAGACAAGCAGCAGAGTACTTTGGTTCTTTGCTCGGATAAGTTGATTGCTGATCTTTATTTATGTTTTACATATTACTTATCAATCAATGGAGGCATAGAAAGACTGTAAGACAGAATGAAGGTTTAGAGCTTTATATTGTATCTTTCTTTGTTAAACCATCATTTCAATTTACGTCATTAGTGAATTTGATTGTCTGTTACAGTAGAACAATGTTTTTGGGTAATATGAATTATGAGGTGTGCTTCTTGTGTACGAGTTTAAGGTATAGATAAAGAAAATTTTTTAAATAGATAAATTAGTCTCGTCTCTAATAATTTCTTATTGCCATCCCTTTATGAAATTTGGCATGATGCAGGCGCTTAAGATTATAGATAAATTTAGACACTTTATCAAATACATTTGATGCTTGTATAAAGACAAATATTGAGCCTGTATCCCTTGTTTTATCTGTCACTTTTTCCACCAAAAACTGAAAATGACTGTTTAATTATCTTTCCACACCTACCCAAATTGTTTTAACCATTCTTTAACCCAAAGGCAGAAATAGCCCTTTTGAAGTTTGGTCACGCCGGTCTCTGTTGAGAAAATTGTTAAAATATATTACTGAATTGATGAATAAAATTAAAGGAAATACATCAAATGCACGCACAGCACCATTGAAATTGGTTGGTGGCTGGCTGTGATTTTTGATTCAAAAACTCAAACCTACTCACCTACTTTCTCAGGTCCCACATCTAATCACAAACCAACCATATGTTTTATTCTTAAATAACATTATTTTGTACAAACTAAAGAGGTATATTTATATAATTGAGAAGATGGGTTATAATCCGAATAAAATCTAAAGAGGTATACGATTTTAGTAAATCTAAATTAATTTGGCTAAAGGGGATTAAAATAATTGTTTGAAGGTGTGACTTTAATCTCGCTTTAGCAAATAGAAATTAATTGACAAGAACTTGTTGGATTTATTGCTCGAATTCATAATAAATTAAAAGTTGCTCATGTTATTCGATTGAGAGCCTTGAATAATTTTTCTGAAAATGAAATATTAAAAAGGTTATTTCTATCTTTTGGCAAGTGTACAAAATCGAATGATCTGAAAATTATACCAAATTAGTCAAACTTACAAAAAAAAATTAGAATCGCAGCCCCATATATTTGCTACACTACCAACTCTCCCTTCTCAACGATTCGACAATCACAAGAAAAGAGCTATGGCATCTTCTTCTTCTTCTATCACTGTTTCCCCACCAACCCTCCCTCGCTCCTCTACACGCCTTCATGGATCCAACCAAAAACTTCACACCGCCACCAACTCTCTTTCCCTTCCCCAGTTTTCCGGCCTCAAATCCACCAACTCAACTGCCGCCGCCGCCGTCTCCCGCCGCCGCACCCCCATCATCACCAGCCTCCCGGTTCGGGCATCTGTTGTAGAGACAATCGAAAAAACAACAGGCAGCACACTCCTCGATAAGTCCGTCAACACGATCAGGTTCTTGGCCATCGATGCTGTCGAGAAGGCCAATTCCGGACATCCGGGTTTGCCCATGGGATGCGCCCCGCTGGGCCACATATTGTATGACGGGGTCATGAGGTATAACCCCAAGAACCCCAAGTGGTTCAATCGCGATCGCTTCGTGCTCTCCGCCGGCCATGGATGCATGCTCCAGTATGCACTTCTCCACCTCGCCGGCTATGACTCCGTCAAGGTCAAATCTTTTACCACTTATTGCCATTTTCTTTTACCACTTAGTACTTTTTTCAGAAATTTCTTCATTTCTACATTTGAAAAACACAATGCATGTATGTGTGGGCATGTGCATCTAAGTTTTTTATATACTGTATGTCATGAAGTAATATGATTTTATTGTTTTTAGGGTTACTATTGAAAATTATATTCTATGATCTGGGGTACCGGGTTTTGGTATGAAAAGTTGACTGGGTTTGAAGGGAAAGGATGAAGAATGTTGACTTTTGAGCTAGTTATGGAGCTTTTTACTTGTTTTAGTTTACTGTTCGAGCATACTTGAGTAAACTTTGGTTTATCCTTTTTCTTTATTTTTTACTTGTTCTAGAATATTTGGGGGTTTTGCTGCGTAATATTAGGTTCTTTAGTAATCTACTAATCTTTCATTAATTGCATTGTTGTTTTGCCAATTGTGATATTCAGAACTGTTCTTGCTCTTGTTTCACCAGTGGATAATGTATTTTTTTTTTCTGCTTTAATTTCATGAATATAATGAAAATATTTTACGAAAAATAGTACCACAATTTGAGACTCACTTACTTTGTAGCTGAATATTTCACATAAAAATTTCACAGGAAGAAGATTTGAAGAGTTTCCGTCAATGGGGAAGCAAAACACCAGGTCATCCTGAGAATTTTGAGACTCCTGGTGTTGAAGTTACCACTGGTTAGGAAATAATTCTGATACTTTTATTCATTTGCTTGCATAAGTGGAGTTTGAACTGATCATAAAGTCTTCATTTACTCTTGTATAGGCCCACTTGGTCAAGGTGTTGCCAATGCAGTTGGCTTAGCGCTTGCAGAGAAGCACTTGGCTGCTCGTTACAACAAACCAGATTGCGAGGTTGTTGACCACTATACGTAAGAAAACTTATTGGCTCTTACTCATCATTTTTGTTCTCGTCGTATCACGGGTTCAGTTTACTATTTATCGTGACTTGGACTAACAGAATTGCTCCTGTGTAGGTATGTCATACTTGGTGATGGATGTCAAATGGAAGGTATTGCAAATGAAGCTTCTTCGCTTGCTGCGCACTGGGGACTTGGAAAGCTTATAGCTTTTTATGATGACAACCACATCTCCATCGATGGTAACACTGAAATTGCTTTCTCCGAGAACGTTGATGCCCGTTTTGAGGCTCTTGGGTGGCATGTAATCTGGGTGAAGAATGGTAACACTGGTTATGACGAAATTCGTGCGGCTATTGAGGAAGCAAAGGCTGTGAAAGACAAGCCAACTTTGATCAAGGTCAGATAACGTAGAATATATTCGAGTGATTGGAAGAAGCATTGAGGACAAAATGATTTACTATTCAGTGTTCCTATATTATTGGCCTCCTACCTTGAATATGTTTTTACATTTATTTGAAGTTGCTAGCCTTTTTGTTATTCTCAGGTGACTACAACCATTGGTTATGGATCCCCCAACAAGGCAAACTCATACAGTGTACATGGAAGTGCATTAGGTGCCAAGGAAGTTGAGGCCACCAGAAAGAGCCTTAAGTGGCCTCATGAGCCTTTCCATGTTCCAGAGGATGTGAAGAAGTGAGAATTGTTTGATTTTACTTGCTCAATCTATGTTCCACTTTTTCCATTTACATGAATACCAACAGTTGGGTGCTGTTTGTGTAGGCACTGGACCCGACATGTCCCTGATGGTGCTGCCCTTGAAGCCGAATGGAATGCCAAATTTGCTGAATACGAGAAGAAGTATCCAGAGGAAGCTGCAGAGTTGAAATCTATCATTACTGGTGAACTACCTGCTGGTTGGGAGAAAGCACTTCCTGTGAGTTGTTCTATCATTTTGGTTTCCAGTTAACTTCTCTTCAACTGCTATAATATTATCCTCACAATGTATCTTTCTATTTTTTCAGTACTGATAAGCACCACAATTAGCTTATAACTAGTCTCTGACATGTAATTTTTTCTTCAGACATACACTCTGGAGGCTCCAGCTGATGCCACAAGAAATCTCTCACAACAAAACCTCAATGCTCTTGCAAAGGTTCTACCTGGTTTGCTTGGTGGAAGTGCTGATCTTGCCTCCTCCAACATGACTCTTCTGAAAATGTTTGGCGACTTCCAAAAGAACACACCAGAAGAGCGTAATGTAAGGTTTGGTGTTCGTGAACATGGTATGGGAGCCATCTGCAATGGAATTGCCTGCCACACCCCTGGTCTCATTCCCTATTGTGCAACTTTCTTTGTGTTCACGGACTACATGAGAGCAGCCATGAGGATCTCAGCTTTGTGTGAAGCCAGAGTTATCTATGTCATGACTCACGATTCAATTGGACTTGGAGAAGATGGACCAACTCATCAACCCATCGAGCATTTGGCAAGTTTCCGAGCAATGCCCAACATATTGATGCTCCGTCCAGCTGATGGCAATGAGACAGCTGGTGCATACAAGGTGGCAGTTCTTAACAGGAAGAGACCATCAGTCCTTGCCCTGTCTCGTCAAAAGCTGCCCCAACTTGCTGGAACATCCATTGAAGGAGTAGAGAAGGGAGGCTATATCATATCAGATAATTCATCCAGTAACAACCCTGACGTCATTTTGATTGGAACGGGTTCAGAGTTGGAAATTGCAGCCAAGGCTGCTGACGAACTCAGAAAAGAAGGCAAAGCAGTTAGAGTTGTCTCCTTTGTTTCTTGGGAACTGTTTGATGAGCAATCAGATGATTACAAGGAAAGTGTCCTTCCATCTGCTGTAACAGCTAGGGTTAGCATTGAAGCTGGATCAACATTTGGATGGGAGAAGATTGTTGGAGCTAAAGGAAAGGCAATTGGAATTGATGGATTTGGAGCCAGTGCTCCTGCAGGAAAAATATATAAGGAATTTGGTATTACAGTAGAAGCTGTTGTAGCAGCCGCCAAAGAAGTCTCTTAAGCTTTCGTTGCTGAACTTAGTTGATTGTGGTCTTCAAGAATTACTTACATTTGAATTCGGGAGTGGTAAATTTGAAGTGAAAACCATGCAGGATTTTCTGCATTCTGGTTCTCCACTTGAGACTTGAGAGATCTCATAATAAAGGAAGAGAAAATTTTCTCTTGTTTGCTGTTTATTTTTCTGGCTTCAAAGCTTGCAACTTAAATCAGGATCAGAGCGGAGATTTTTCATAATATTGATCTTGAATTTGTACTCTTTAACACTGTCTTGAACTTGTAACTTAATGCATTTTTCTTGATTGCAAGGTTCTGTTTTTCAATATTATGAAGATAACAGGTAATAGAGTTGGTGGGAGTTTAGACGCTGACGGGTCGTGTTTTGAGTCCTTTGACTGAAAGAGACTGGATTATGCATTCAATCTATTCAATCGAATTCAAGTAGTTCTGTCTGACCATTCATTCAACAGGTGATCAATGGATTCCAATGTGGTTATTGAAGGTGTCCGAGAGTTTAGTTCTCAGCCTGGCAATACATATAATCGCCCATTAATCCATTCTCCTGGAGCTTTAGTGCCAAGTTGCCTCGTATTTCTAGGCGTTTTCTTTCAACCCCTGTGTAAGGGTGTATTTATACCTCAAGTCTTCGTGTCCTTGGACTTCTGCCCTTTTTTTTTCTATGATTACATGATTATTTTAGTGGGCAGGAGTAGGTAGACATATTGACCGAATAAGCCTAAACTCTCTCTCTCTCCACCTACCCATACCACACACCAAGAAGGAAGCAGTAGCACATATTGTACTGTACTTATGAGACGTTCTTTTGTTCACTCAAGCAAGATGTTAGGGGGAAGGCAAATCTAAGAGCTACAAGAATCGGATCACCAAAGGGTGAAAACGAGATGTCCACAAAAGAATTTTTCTAAGGATCCGTTTGATAGGTAAAGGTGTAAAGGAATTTCAATTACATATTAGTTGGAAAATAAAAACTCATCAAATTCATAGGAATCCGTTTTCCACAAAAACAAAGAAAATGCAGTTTAAAGTGGTTGTACCT
Organism: Fraxinus quadrangulata; assembly: GCA_903798255.1. Taxonomy (NCBI): domain Eukaryota; kingdom Viridiplantae; phylum Streptophyta; class Magnoliopsida; order Lamiales; family Oleaceae; genus Fraxinus; species Fraxinus quadrangulata. The sequence continues at coordinate 984 of CAIGRB010103112.1, read as the reverse complement.
TGAATTCGATTTCCATTTTCAAATTGCAATCAAACGGTCAAAGTGAATTTTTTTTTCCTCGGATGTGACATTTTTCATGGAATTCGTTGCAATTAAACAGAGTCTAAATGATTCGAACAAGAGAAAAGAACACAACTAACTTTAAAATTGATACATTACATTCATACATTTACTATATAGATCATTCGATGAGTTGATGCCAATAATTTTGGTCCACGAGTGCAATGAAACAGATCAGATGCATAATCATTTGGTTCTCCCCATTTTTTACCACTTTCCATTCCCATCATGTTCAATTTTTCATTTTAATAACTACAAATTCCTAGTATGTGATTCATTTTAATAACTACAAATTCTTAGATATGGCCAGTGGATCCAGGCCCCCACTTAAATTTAAGAAATTCTATTAATGACATTTTTTTTCCTTTTTTCAAATCTTTTATTTTTAAATCATTATATTTCGTGTTTGAAATTTTTTCTCCACTTAAGTCCGGCTCCATTCATTCACAGGATGTCAGTCTCACTGGGACTGAGGGGACTACCACACATTTTGTTAACAATCACGTGTAAATCTTGTTTTATATTATTTTTGATATTGTGATTCGTGTCCACATATAATTTGGATAATTTTTAAAAATAACACACCTTCTCGATCAACACTTTTTGAATTTGCACACAATGTACACCAACATAACATGTAATCCATGACCGTTTGATTGTAAGAGTGGAATTTAGGTGGAAAGAAAATGAATTTCAGATAATTGAATTGTCTAGAATTGTTTTCCTGAGAATTGTCAATTAATTGTATTTGATTAGTATAATTTTTCACGTGAAAAATTCAGATAATTGAATTGTCTAGAATTGTTTTCCTGAGAATTGTCAATTAATTGTGTTTGATTAGTATAATTTTTCACGTGAAAAATATTTAAATTTTGGATCTTTTGGTGTTCATTTGGCTTATTTTTTTAATGAAAATTGTTCATT
>CAIGRB010103108.1:0-21728 GCA_903798255.1 Fraxinus quadrangulata | reverse complement strand
GAATCAAAATCTTGGTGATATTGGTTTTTGTGAACAATGTGTGATAGACAAGCAAGTCAAGTTACATTTCTTACCTAGAATTCATAAATTCAAATAAATACTTGAATATGTACATAGGGTCCTGCTTCTATATCTATTTTAACTAGTTTTAGATATTATCTTTTGATTATTGATGATTTTTCTAGAAAAATCTGGATTTTCTTATTAAAATCAAAAGATAAAACTTTTTATGTTTTCAAGGATGGGAAAGCACAAATTGAAAATCAAACTGATCATAAGGTAAAAATTCTAAGAACAGATAATTGTTTGGGATTTTGCAACTATGAATTCAATATTTTTTTTGTAAAGAACATAGCATACTAAGACATAGAACTGTTGCATATACACCTAAACAAAATGTATTTTCTTAGGTTATGTTGAAAATGTTAAAGGTTATAGATTATAGGTTAAAAGTGAAAAAGGCTATAGGGTGATTGTTAGAAGCGATGTCATTTTTAACGAATCAATTATGCTATGTTTGGAACGAAAAGAAAATGACTTGACTGAAAAAGATGTTCAAATTGAGGTGAAGTCTCCTTCAAATGAAAGAGAAACTCCTGTATTTTTTGTTGATGAATATGATCCTGATGAAAATAATATGTCAACTGAAATTGGAAACAAGCAAGATATTGATGTTGGAAATCAATTTGATCCTGCAACTCCTCCTCTTGATAAATATCAACTCACAAGAGATGGAGAGAGAAGGGATATCAGACCTCCAGCTAGGTTTGACTGTGATGATTTTGTTTCATTGTTTACTTATCAAGATCAATTTGAAAATGAGCCTAACTCCTATAATAATGCTATTAATTGCAAATATACTAAAAATTGGAAAGCTGCCATGAAAGATAAAATACTTCCACTTCTTAAAAATAAAACCTATGAATTGGTTCACAGACCTAAATGCTATAAGCTAATTGACTGTAAGTGAATTTATAAGGTAAAAGAATGTGAAGTGGGAATAATATCTTTAGATATAAAGTTAGACTTGTAGCTAAAAGTTTCACACAAAAGGAAGGTGTTGATTATACTGAAATTTTTTCCCCCGTTGTTAAGAATAACACTATTAGATGCATTCTTCCTTTTGTTGTTCAATTTAGATAGGAACTTGATCAATTAGACGTAAAAACTGTTTTTCTCTATGGTGATTTAGATTTTAAAAAATTATATGAAGCATCTTGTTGGTTTTATTGAAGAAGATTCTGAAAATGTAGTTGTTTGTTAAAGAAATCACTCTATAGGTTAAAACAAGGCCCAATACAATGGTATAAAAGGTTTGATGCACTTGTATTGAAACATTGTTTTCAAATATTCATCTATGATGCTTGCCTCTACTATAAAGATAAAGGAGGTAAAAATTCTTTGCATTTGGTGCTTTATGTTGATGACATGTTATTTTCTAGTTCCAATAATTCTAAAATTGATGACATTAAACAGAAATTGAAATCTGAATTTGATATGAAGAACCTTGGTTCTGCTAAAAATATCCTTGGCATGCACATTCTGAGAAATAATGAAAAAGATCTGTTATTTTTGCATCAACGTGATTATGTGGTTAATATTTTGAAAAAGTTCAATATGTTTGACTGTAAACCTGTTACATTACCTCTTTTAAACCATTTTAAACTCTCATCTAAGTTTTGTCATGATAAATAATTTGCTAGAATGTCTAAAATTCCATATGCAAATATGATTGGATCTGTCATGTATCTAATGGTATGCACAAGACCTGATCTTGCTCATAGTATTAACATATTTAGTAGATTCATTAGTAACCCTGGGGAGGAACATTTGAATGCTTTAAAAGGTTGTTAAGATACTTCAAATGAACCTTGGATTTAGGTCTTGTGTTTAAAATGAATAAATGAGGGATAACTTTGAAGAGGTTTATTGATTCTGATTTTGCTGGAGATAGAGATAATAGGAAGTCTACCTCAGCTTATTTCTTCACTCTTTGTGATACTGTAATAAGTTGGAAATGTCAATGCAAAAGGTTGTGACTTTGTCTTCAACTGAAGTAGACTACATTGTTTCTTCTGATACTATTAAAGAGGGAATTTGGTTAAGTAGATTGTTGAGTGAACTTGGTTTTGTTGATGAAAATGCAAATTTGTACTCAGATAACCAAAGTACTACACATTTGAGTAAAGACCCCATGTTTCATTATAGGGATAAACACATAGATATTAAATATCATTTTATTAGAGATACTATATCAAAAGGAATTCTGAAAATTGGTAAGGTTTATACCCAATTTAATCATTCAGACATGGGAACTAAAATAATACATTTAAACAAATTTTATAATTGTTTGAAGTTATTATCTATTAATACTTTGTGATGCATAAACATGTTTTTTTGGAGCAAATGAAGATCAAGTTATTGATATTTGCTCATGGCTGCACTTTTTATCCCAAATTTCTAGTAGCAAGGTAGAGATTGTTGAGGCTCGAACCTATGATTTGTGATGTACTCCCAAAATTTGGCCAAAGTTATGTTTTACTGAATCACGCTTTTATAAGTTGGAATGATTTTAATGAGATGATGACACGTGTGCAATTACTGGCCCTTGATTTTGGTATTATTGATGAGAGATATACATACACGTAGAATATCATTTTAATCCTAGCATCGATTATTCTTCTGACTTTTGGGTTCTTCTGAGAGAGTTTCATTTTTCTTTCTCTTACGATTAAGGTTTGTATCTATGGGTTTTTCATCTCTTAATGAACTTGTAAAACTGAGATCATTACATTTTATCCTCTTAAATCTGTGTTTTTTGAGTAATTACTGTAAGAATAAAGGGTTTCTTACAGTTGTGATTTTCAATAAGCGAGTTGAAGTTTCTTAAGTGAGTCTTTGTAGATCTGCAGTTATTGTTGAACAGATAAGTATATTGCACTTTTCTCTTGTGTTAGAAGAAACTATCTATAACTTTTATTGCCATTTTTGGGCTATGTAGTGCAACCAGGCGAATATCCAATTTTTGGATGCTCGACAGGGGATGTAGGCATTAGAAGTGGTCGTCGAACCTTAGGGGCTTAGGCTAAAATAAATCTCGTGTTCAATCTTTATTTCCTGCAAGTTTACTTTCTGATTGTTTGAGTTTTTGTGGAATCTTGTTTTAATATTATGTTATTTGGGACTTTTCACTGCCCTTGGTGGGTCTTCCAAGGATTCTAATTTTGCAGGTATTTTGTGGGAAATTTTGGGTGTTTTACGTAGATTTGAGAGAAAACGAATGGAAATGGCAGTCAACAATAAACGAGAGGAGTGATATATGGCCATGGTAGAAAACCCAGTTTGAACGAGATAAGTGCGAACATTACAAAAATGAACAATAATCCCAAAGTCTCTCTTTTAAGAGAAGTAAGATAGATAAATAATAGGAAAAGTTTTTTGTTATATTAAAGTGACGATTTTATATGCGATATGACCATCTCATTTATAGACGAAAGGAAAAGAAAAAAATAGGAGTTTGAGTTCTCCCTCAATTATCGAGGATCAAGTCTTTTCCGATGGTAAGAGCTCAACAAGGGCCATCACATTAAAAAAATATATACTCAATTGTCTTAAAATATGTTATAGAGGAACTATATTAATGTGAACTTGCTCTGGCTTTGAAGCCTAGCTTGTTGAGCTAGGCTATTGCTCGACTTGACCATCTTCCAAATAGTCGAAGATTTTTGTGAAGCTTGTCGGAATATTTAATTACCCTTATGCAAGTTTAGTATGACATGGTACTATTATTAAGAATAGCATCATTATTGTAAAAACAAGTGAGATTGTGCATGCAAATTTAAAACAAGATAAATATATTATCTTAACGAAAAAATGATTATGTATAAGAGAAAAAGTCCAAATTAAGGTTTGTCGTTGTGTATTAAATTTAAACACGTGGTAGTGATAATATACGCACCATAGGAAAACTATTAATCACCAAAACGTAATTTTGCAATATACCAAATCATTATGGATGCAATAATAGTAAAAGATAGAGAATTAATTTAATGTTTTTAAAGCTGAACCAAATTGTTAACCAAATAATAGATCGGGGACTGGTGGCACAATTTTACAAATTTAAACATCATCAATTTAAACATCATCAATAGAGTTTGAATAGACCTATAGCACACGTGGCAAGTGATTGGCGTCGGAAAGCTTTGCTTCTAGAATGTCGACTAGATGGGAGAACATATGTTATTTTTTAAGGTTACTAGAAGGAAACATACGTTGCATGTTAGTTAATTAGTGTTTAAAATATAATCATTTGTATGGTACATAATTTATAATTATTTTTTCACAGCAATAGATTGACATCAAATAAGTGTAAATTTTCCCTATTGTTTTGAATAAGTAATTCTTTGAATATATATATTAACTAACGCAACTATTGCATTAAAAATGTTATAATATTGAAAAATAAAAAAATTTATTGTGTTGATTTTATAATAAGAATGAGGGAAATGTTTACATATCCTGTAAATAATGCAGTTGTGTTGAAATGTTAAAAATAAACGTTTACCTAATATTGTATTTTGTTTATGTTTCCCAATTCTATAAATTTTTATTTACTTGCAAATCGTTTGATAAAAGCATAGGGTAAGGATGGTAGAAGGTTGGGATGGAGTAGTCCTCTTTGTGTTTCGTCTAATTAGAAATGTATACAAGATAGAAATGATTTTGTTTTGAAAATGATCTTGGTTGATGCTTCTATTGATCTGATCATGCGTGAAGGAGCTTTCTTAAAACTCAAGTTCTCTTAGATAGTTATGTATTCAAATTGATAATGTCATTAGCACTTAGAGTAATAATAAGAAGCTATTTTGTAATCTCGTTCGTTATCAATCAGAAGCTGTACAATGTAAGAAATGGAGACAGTTGGACACAAACATTAACTAAAAGGAGAGGAGAAACCAAAAACCATCACCCTATTTAATATATATTAACCAAAATATGAAAGTTTGGATGTAGAACAGTTATAGAGCCAAACTACAAATGATGTTTAGTTCAATAACTACTTCATCAATAGCTTGAAATACAAGTGATATTTTAAAGTCCATTTACAAATTCCACAATTTAATTCTTGCTACATATTGTACTTGAAATTGAATGAGCCAAAAGGAAAAAAACTATTTTTGACTTTGACAAAAACCATTTTGAACTTTCATCATTTATCCAAGGTTTCAGCATTTTGCATCATTCAAGAACCTCATGAATGGGTTCGTTCATGCAATGCCTTTGCCTTTGCCTCTGCCACTATCTTCTCTTTCATCTCCTTTGTTTCTGGAATATGAAGGACTCGAAGCTTAAAACAATTCCATTTTGGCTGATGATTCATTAGAATCATCATGTGTGAAGTGTAGTGATTTAGATAGTGGAGTTAAAGATGTGCTATCGTGTGGATTTCTCCCTGTTGTCGAAGACGTGTCTACAATGAAGATAACATCATACTTGTATTCTTCTCCATTTTTCATAGCTTTTACATAGAAAAACAAATCTTTAGTTGCTGAGGTGACAATTGATTCTAGAAGGTTTGTTGTGTGATGTTGAAAGAAGAGAAGAGCGCAATATTTAGTAATGAATGTATGATAGTGTAATAATTTTAAAATATGTTTGGGGGTGGGTATCAGAGTTGTTTCTTTCATCAATGTGATTGCGGAGCATTGTAAGAACTTTTCAGCGAGTTCTCATATCATTGTAGCATGAATATATCCTGATGAATCTTTCAATTGGATTGAAGCTCTTGCCCTATGAGAATACGACATAGATGGATGACATAAGAGGTGGAGAAACATGTATTGTATTCAATTCTACTTGATGTCTATACAATTATCACCTTGGAACAGCACGGGCCTGAGTATCTACAAAACGAACAGCAATGAATTTTATCGAAATCGGCATATGTAGATTTATTACAGTTGTTGCACAACATGTACCAGAAAGACTGATCATGAAGTGTGACATGTGATTTTGCTTTTAACCAAAAGTAGTTTTGCTATGTTAATAGAATAAGGATGAGTCAATAATATGTATGTTTGAAAATGAACAATGAAGAAAATATATTATAATTTAGGAAGATTAAATATAAGAATAGGGTTAATTACCACAAGCAAAAGCCCATCTATATTTCTGATTTGAGTGATTTTGTCTTCTTTTGGAATGGACTTTCTTGAGGAAGTCAATCCATAATAACATTTATTGGTTACAATCTCATTTAGTTTTTGAAGATTTGTATCCACCCTTGTATTAGCAGTGATTAAAGTAGTAAGTGAAATAAAAAACAAAGATGATTGTTTTTGAAAATGGAATAGAATCTGCAGGTTCAAGATTTTAAATGTCCGAGTCTACTTATACCTTTGATGTATATTTTGTAAAGTAGTTTTTGTAAAAATAGTATCCCATCATTTTATAGCTCTTTTATATTAGATAACTAAACCAGGTGACTTATATATATAGTAAAGGTAGAAACATGTATAAATTGAAGTGTTTCAAAATTGAATTACATATGAAAGGTATGTTATTGTTAGTCTTCTAGTCCCTCAATTCACATAAACTTGAATGAAGGATAGCTGAAACAAATTAAACTGTGTTTTTTACATCCCATGTAAAAGAGTATAGGGGTATGGAATACAAATGCATCACATTGAAATGTTATTTGTTAACTGGAAAAGATGAATGAAGTTGAAAGGCATTAGTAAACTATGAATGCAAATATGTAAATTAACACTTAAATCCAGGTTCAAAATCTTTTCTAACACTTCACAGAGACGTATATTTGTTTAGAGGCAAGTTTGTCCAGTTACATGATTGATCTATAGGTGGAACTTTTTACGTGTTAAGAGAAAAGAGTATGTGTTTTTACTTTTAATTTTTATACATTCACTCAAGTTATAAGGGAAAATTCAGCTCTAACTTTCTACTGCATGAAATCTGAAATCTGTAGTGTACTTTCTGAGGTAACTATTTGGTTCCTCGAATAATGTAACTGTAACATTTAGTGGTGTAGTACTTAAGGTAAAAGTATAGTAAATAAATTAAAATAAAGGAAGGATTTAAGAGCAAGCACCAATAATTCAACAGCTTATTCAAAAGGAGCATCAATGATAAAAGAGTTGCTGGGCTTCGTTGATATTGAAAGACCTATTACACATGAAATGAAAATTTGTATAAATGAAACTGTGAATAAACAAAGACTGATCGAATATATACTTATGTGAAGGGTACCATAGAAGGATGACACTTTCAATTGTTTTCCAACAACAATTGGTTTCTTAGTCAAGTTATGTGAAATAATAGCACATTCCTTCTTCACAAAAACCATTTCACATAGTTAATACTACTATTTCAAACCTGTAAAATGTGGAAAAAGATTGGAGGTTAAACACAGTTCATGTTGACATAATGTGAAAATGTTTTTTTATTTAGAAAAATAAATTTTAAAGTGGCTGTACGAACTGGTTGTTGATAAGAATGACATCTTGATCATAAGATTGTGATCCAAAGTGTGTTTGAATCAGTCTTTTATATCGAATATCAATAATTGCTCCAAGGATGGCTAAAAATATTAACAAAGAAATAATTAGTAGTTGTAATTATTTAAAGGGACAATAAGTAATGGCTAAAAGAAGCTATTAGAAATTACAAATATCTGTGTTTGTATCCATATACTCCTGCAGCTTATTAAAAGGAGTAAAAACATATGTAGAAGACAGAAGTGCACTGTGGTCTTCTTGAATCTCTTGTATTCTGGTTTTTCAAATAGTCGTCTATTTTAGAAAATACAACATTGATTAATTTATGTAATGAAATGTTGTCTTGTTCATAATCTAGAGTTATATCAGACCAGAGCTTAGTCATACCACAAGAATGTTGTTTTCTGTTCCACTGCCAATTCGAAGTAAATATTTAGAGAAAGGAGAATCTAAGAGAGCTCGCATATTTTGAACTAATTTTACTTTCGTAAAATGGGGCCACAGATAAGAATTAACAAAACTTGACACAATCACGTCTTCTTTACTCCATCTTTGGAGAACAAGTAAAATTTGTCGAAAATCCCCACCCAAAATGATTACTTTTCCACCAAATAGTAATTCAATGTTAGTTATATCTCATAACAGTTTATCTAAAGCTTCCACAACTTGACAATTTATCATTGAAGCTTCATACCATATAATTAATCGTGTCATTCTAAATAAATCAGCTAAAGCAGATTGCTTACTCATTGAACAAATACTATCATTATGAATATGAAGTGGAAACTTAAACCTTGAATGTGTTGTTCGACCATCTGACAATAAACCAATAGCCACTCCTTACGATGCAGTTGCTAAAGCAACCAAATTTCTTGATCTAACAGTTGCAAGCAATGCATGATATAAAAAGATTTTCTCTATTCCACCTGGACTATCAATAAATACATATCACCAACATTACCAAAAACTTTAGTTAAGATTGCATCATAAGGATCAATTTCAGATATTAATATTCCTAATTCTTCACTAACCATTTTTTCTAATATTTCATCTTGTTGGATACTAATATCATAAATGGCTAATCCATAGTCATTTAAACATTTGATAAGTGCTTCTAGAAATGAATCTATAGACTTTAATGTGCTTAGTTCTGCAACACGTATACTCGTATTCTTTCGTAAATAATTTTCAAACATAAATTCTTTAAATTTATCCCACAATTTTTTTGGATCATTAGGACGACAGAATGCTAAAATAGTTACAAACAAGCGGGTCAATAAATTTGGCATTTGATAATTACAAGCTTCTTGTAAGTATAGCTCACAATTATTATCCCCTCTTAAGTAAACCTCGCACTAATACAGCTTCACGAATTTTTTTTAGAGAAAGGCCGTTCACAAATTTCAGATTTTCAAAATATATCGGTCCTCTAACATGATTTAACAATATTCGCAAGTAATATATTTTTCATTCTCTAGGACTTGCTGCTACAATCCTTCCAACCACAACACCTCCATTTTTTTTTTTAAATTGTCCAACACTTACGTTGTGCATCCCACACAAAATGCTCAAGAAATTCTTTATACACCAATTTTCTTGTTCTTGATTTGTAACATTCATTGTAAAAATTCGGTTAGCATTGTTTTTTGGAAGAAATCTCGTCTAATAACTTTTGTAAGATTATCAGTATTTTTTTATGTAACTAATTACTTATTTTCTAGATGTAATTGTAATGATATAACAGCTTGACTCATTTCGTACAGAATAAATCCATAGATCATCCACATTGCTTCAGGGGGGAAGATCCATCTACCAGACTGGAATCTTTATATTTCATCCACATTGTCAAACTTACCCTTATCATTCAAAAAGAAATTAACCTTGTCATGTCCTTTGTTTTTATGTCGAATATCAATAATTGCTCGAAGGATGGCTAAAATTATTATCATAGAATTAATTAGTAGTTGTTATTATTTAATGGGTCTATAGGTAATGGCTAAAGGAAGCTATTAGAAATTACAAATATTTGTGTTTGTATCCATATAGTCCTACAGCTTATGAAAAGGAGTAAACACATATGTAGAAGACAGAAGTGCACTGTGGTCTTCATGAATCTCTTGTATTCTGATTTTTCAAATAGTCGTCTATTTTAGAAAATACAACATCGATTAATTTATGTAATGAAATGTTGTCTTGTTCATAATCTAGAGTCATATCAGACCAGAGCTTAGTCATACCACAAGAATGTTGTTTTCTGTTCCACTGCCAATTCGAAGTAAATATTCAGAGAAAGGAGAATCTAAGAGAGCTCGCATATTTTGAACTAATTTTACTTTCGTAAAATGGGGCCGCAGATAAGAATTAACAAAATTCGACACAATCACGTCTTCTTTACTCCATCTTTGGAGAACAAGTAAAATTTGTCGAAAATCCCCACCCAAAATGATTACTTTTCCACCAAATGGTAATTCAATGTTAGTTATATCTCATAACAGTTTATCTAAAGCTTCCACAACTTGACAATTTATTATTGGAGCTTCATACCATATAATTAATCGTGTCATTCTAAATAAATCAGCTAAAGCAGATTGTTTACTCATTGAACAAATACTATCGTTATGAATATGAAGTGGAAACTTAAACCTTGAATGTGTTGTTCGACCACCTGACAATAAACCAATAGCCACTACTTACGATGCAATTGCTAAAGCAACCAAATTTCTTGATCTAACAATTGCAAGCAATGCATGATATAAAAAGATTTTCTCTATTCCACCTGGACTATCAACAAAATACATATCACCAACATTACCAAAAACTTTTGTTAAGATTGCATCATAAGGATCAATTTCAGATATTAATATTCCTAATTCTTCACTAACCATTCTTTCTAATATTTCATCTTGTTGGATACTAATATCATAAATGGCTAATCCATAGTCATTTAAACATTTGACAAGTGCTTCTATAAATGAATCTATAGACTTTAATGTGTTTAGTTCTGCAACACGTATACTCGTATTCTTTCGTAAATAATTTTCAAACATAAATTCTTTAAATTTATCCCACAATTTTTTTGGATCATTAGGACAACAGAATGCCAAAATAGTTACTAACAAGCGGGGCAATTTTCTTGTTCTTGATTTGTAACATTCATTGTAAAAATTCGGTTAGCATTGTTTTTTGGAAGAAATCTCATCTAATAACTTTTGTAAGATTATCAGTATTTTTTTATGTAACTAATTACTTATTTTCTAGATGTAATTGTAATGAAATAACAGCTTGACTCATTTCGTACATAATAAATCCATAGATCATCCACATTGCTTCAGGGGGGAAGATCCATCTATCAGACTGGAATCTTTATATTTCATCCACATTGTCAAACTTACCCTTATCATTCAAAGATAAATTAACCTTGTCATGTCCTTTGTAAAAACATTTGTACTAGTATTTAACAGCTTTTATTGTTGAACATATTTCTACATTCATATGACAGACATATTTAGCTAATAGATAAGGATTATAAGGTACAACCCATCTATTATCAAAAAAATGTTTCCTAACTTTAATTTTCTTGCCAGCATTTCACCTTCTATATTTTGGATAAGAAGTTTCATCAAAAGAAGTATTTGTATTGTACGTATGTGGATAATGACTACATGTTCCACCATTTTGCACGCATATGTTATTTGGATATAAGAAACCGTAAGGACCATGCATCATGTGCTTGACAACAATGAAGTGTAAACAAGGATACTTTGTATTATCAAGGATTTCAGCACACACAATTTTATCTACACTTTTAGGAGAAATAATATTTGAACCTAATTTCAACATAATTAGGAAGTGAGCATGTTGTAAACCTCTTTTTTGGAATTCTATAACATATATATATATGCAGCCACAAGTCCAAAAAAAAGTTCCCCAAATAAATCTTTCTTCATGTTTTCTAATTCTGCTCTAAAGATGCGTGAGACCAAATCAGGTCTATTTTGAACTTCATCACAAAATTTTGGTTCTTGTCTTATTTCACGCTAATTGGAATTGTATGTAATTGTTAAAAAGATATCAGGTTTCCCAAATTTTTGAACTAATGCCATTGCATCCATGTACCTTTTGTTCAGGTCCCTAGGACCACCAATGAATGGTGATGGAAAAATAATCCTTCGACCTATATTTGACGTGCTAGTCTCTCCATTTTGTACGCGATTAACAATTCCTTGGTAAAGCTCACTACGTATTTCTGTTTGATTATTACAGAAGTATTCGAATCTAAAACAACTTTAACATATATGCTAACTACATATTGTTGCAAAAGGTGACCAGCATGTAGTAATATCGAATTATCTAATAATCTTACCTGTAGTTATAACATTAGTATTGACGACAAGAGACCTGCAATCGTTTTCGCTTTTTCTACAATATTGAAATCTATCAAAGCAAATAAATGTCAGTAATAAACAAATTGAATAAAATTTTTAAAATAATAGTCTCACAATTTGCGATGCCATTGATGGACCACAATTATTCAATCAACAAAATCAATTGAACAACAGTTGACAAAATTGTAGTGTTTATGGGTTATTGTGTAATGTGTTTACAAGTTTATTCTTCTATAGAGAGGGAGAGAGAAAGCGAGAAGAATAAATGAAAAGAAAAGAAACGGATCGAGAAGAATACATAAAAAGTGGAAAAGCAAAATTAGGGTTTTCGATTCACCTTGAAGTTATGGGAACTCGATTGTACCATCAATTAAGAAACTAGAGCAATAATCGCGGCTAGGATTAACAACGAAAGTAGAGAAGTGAGTTTCTCACGACAGAGTCTAGCCCCTGAAGCTATGGAGGAGATCGATAGACCGACTGAACAAGTGCAGTGGTGGCAGTGGGTGGTGGAAGATGGAAGCGGCGAACATAGCTAGGGTTAAGGAGGCGAATAAAGTGATAGTCTTCCAAGCCAAATGAATAAAAGAAAAAGAGGAAACATACGACATCGTTTTCAAAACTAAAATAATAATAATAATAATAATAATAACAACTTGCATTTATGGTTGATGACAAGATTCAACGACACGTGTCCTGTTAACAGCACTTTTCTTTTACTTCTTTTATATTATGGTGAAAATAATTTTTTTTTCTGCTCGCTCAATTTCGTAATGTTCTCCAGAAAGAAAGAGCTCGCGAAAAAGATCATCAGTGAAAATTGTAAAAAAGTCTCAATTCTGAGAAAGGTGCGGTAGAGGTTGACTATAATTTCTCAATTAAGAGAGAGAATCTCAATATATACACTTAAATCATGACACTTTGATTTTGTAACAACTTAATTCACAATATTTAATTCATGCACACGACACTTTGAATTCGTAATCAATCAATTCACGACTCTTTATTTGTGCACACGATACTCATGACATGATTTATCCATTTAAATTGCAACTTCAAACAACTCAAATCACAGTACTCAAATTTCAAACCACTCAAATCATGACGTCTCAAATTTGGTGCACTAGAGAGAAAAATTGGGTCTTTATAAGCTTATCAAATTGTATTTTATTATTTAATCATTACTTATAAGCAATTATAAAAGAATAATATTATTTGTTAAAAAATCGGTGATACCACATTTACTTGAAATAATGACATTTGTAGTTCAATTTTTACAAACGAAGGAAGAGAATTTACCAGTAATGATGGATTCCAAGTATAAAATTTCAAAAATATGCACTAAAACGACCTTTTAAGAATCTGTGGGTATTTATGCACTAAAATTTCATAAATATTCTTCAGAGTCATTGCAAATAATCTGATTTCTAAATCTCTTTACATTCGTTGATCAAAAGATGCCGCTAGGAACGCTTGAGGTTCTTCTTGTCAGCGCCAAAGGCCTTGAGAACACAGATTTTCTATGTATGTTTATTTAATCAAAACCCCATTTTCAATTTATTTTGTTAGTGCTTGTTCGTTTGTTTTTTCGATTCACTAAGAACATGCTAATTCTGTTTAAAGAGGCCGAGTCATGTTTAAAATGCGTTTCAGGTTGTGCTTTTCATATTTTCTGTTTCAGATTTCGTGTTTATTGGATCAACTTTGCTATTCATTCAAAATGCATTTGGTTCTTGCAATTTTATTATTGGATCTGAGAGGATCTTGAGAACAGACATTAGTGATTTTCCTGGGATTGTTTTTTTGTTTGATCGCATGTTAGTATTTTTACTTGTCTTGTCATTAGTGGATACCTCCACCTAAGAGATCAGATCAGTCACTAGAAATTGACATTTTTCTTGTTGGGTGATATCACCATTTTTGGGTTAATAAAAAAAGGCAATTTGTATAGTACCACTGATTAATAAAAGGATAAAGCTGGATGTATACTTTGGTTTACATCCAAAGTGACATCCCCCACTCCCATGTGGAGGGGGGCACAGTGGTTGAATTTTCAAATTCAAAATCAATGGTGTAGATTAAGCCATTTGATAGATTGTCAACCATGATGTCAAATTAATGTACATTTAGCATGATTGTTAATAAAACTATGGCTCCCTATCGATTAGCAATACGTGCAATGATTTTCTAGTCGGACGATCAGTTAGGATCGTGATGAAAACCTTGGCTCCTTCGTCCTTATTAGACAGTATGTACGATGTTTAATTTTCCTTGTACTGGTGATCTAAGAAGCAAGGACATGGCATGACAACGACATGCCAACATATAATTTTCTTAAAAAGTAGGACATGGACAATGTAAATTCTTAAAAATTATACATTGGTATATTATATCTATATTTTTTTATATTATATTAATCAAATCAACACTTTTGAGTGTCTATTTGTTATATTATAACTTTTGAGTTAAAATATATAATATTAGTTAATTTAATATTCTAAAAGTTATGAAATGGAACTTGTGTGTGTCCTTGATGTATATAGATGTTCCTTTGGGTTAGAATTATAAAAGAATATGAACAATGTTAAGAGATCGTGCCCCTTAACCATGTATATATAAAATGAAGGTGAAGTAGATTGTCAAACACGTCTTGGAGTGTCTGAGTAGTTTAGTGTCTAACATGGATATGTTACCTTAGAGCATTTCCAAGAGACTCTTTGAACATAAGATACTCTCTATTTTAAAAAATTAATTATTGAAATTATGTTTCAGGAGACTCTTTAAATTAACGTTTTTAGAGAGTGAGTTTGGCTCCCTAAATTCGGAGAGCCAAAGCCACTTTCTATAATTAAATGCATCCAAAATATTTCAATTTTCAATGAAAGAAAATATTATTATAATTTGGAGGAAAGGATGAAAAAATAAAAGATAGGGAAAAATATATTAAGTATTAAATATAAAGAGCCCATTGGAATATTTAAAAATTTTGCTCTCTAAATTTATAAATACTCCTTAAATTGTAGAATATGCTATTTAAAAATAGAGTCTCTTAGATATGCTTTTAGCAGAAGTGCTCTTCTTCAAATTTCTTAGACACTAGGGTAGAAAAGAACGAAAACCCATCAAGGTTTTCTAAAAATTTTATTCCTCATATTAACATATATTTTTAGTTATAATAAGGAAAAATAGGTGTTAAACTTTTTTTATTATTATTATTATCTTCATTTTTTGTTGGCTTCCTTATTTACATGGTAATCCCCTAGATTTATTTGGAGTTGCGTCCAAAGTGAAGCCATGAATCTGCATTAAAGAAAGATGCGTGTAATGGGGCAAGGAATGATATTAGGGTGTGTTGTTTTGATGTTCTACTTGTATGTTTTAATGATGTTGTATGCCAGATGAAGAATGATATATAAGAAGTTTGATTGTCCTCTTGGCAGCTAAGATGGACCCTTATGCAGTCCTCACTTGCAGGACTCAAGAGAAGAAAAGTAGTGTTGCATCAGGTGCATTTTCTTGACTTACATTTCAAATATTTACAAAGATAATAATAAAGTTAAAAACTTGCACTTAGTTTCCTCTTTCATGCTGCAAATTTCAACGTTTAAATTATCACGAGGATTGATAATAACGTTTTACGAAAATGTTTTTGTTCCGTGTACTTGAGTGAATTTTTTCCCTAGTAGCTAAGTCTTCAATTTGTTTATAAGCAGGTAAAGGAACTAACCCTGAATGGAATGAAACATTCTTGTTCACCATCTCAGATGGAGTCGTGGAATTGAAAATCAAAATAATGGATAAAGATAATCTCAGTGAAGATGATTTTGTTGGAGAAGCAACGTGAGTAATCCTTTCTCATTTATGTATAAAAATGTCAAATTTTGTTTTACAAACAAGAAAAACCTTTCGTAGTTTATTACGATTCAGCATACTTGTAATTTGTGTTGGTTTTGCTATTTACTTGAGTATATTACAGTTTTGAGAATTTTCAGTTTGGAAGACTGCTTTTAAACGTTTGACATTCAAGCTTAGATTAATTTTCTTTCCTTGATTATGTAGGATTCCTTTAGGGCCTGTATTGGCTGAAGGTAACATTCCGCCAACTATGTACAATGTTGTCAAGAATGAGAATTACTGTGGAGAGATTAGAGTTGGTCTCGTGTTTAATCCACATCAGGTTTATTACAGCCCTGCTCTGATAATTTGCTTCTCATTGTTTCTTGCTGCTAACAGAACCTAGAGATGACATCTAGAGAGATGGGCAGGGTCTGGCTCTCCAAGCCTTTGTGGACCTTTTTTTTATTTTTTTTAAGAACATTAATCAAAAATAATTAAACAAACAATTTGTGTCATGGTGGCCCGCCCAGGCTGTGCATGACCTTGTATATTTTGGTGGCTGCGCCTCGGGGTGGCTCATATCTTGCCTCACCAAAGGTTTCCAACCTGATTTACGCCTTCCATAAAAGATTATAAAGAGTCCGTACGGGAAATACATTCCCTCAACTGGGGTGTTGTCCTAATATCCTAGTTTAGAAGGGTTATGCTTAATTTTTTCTTACAAGGATCTCACTTAATTTTTGTCCTTGCTGTCAAATAAAAATGCTTTCACATTGATTAAGTTTGATTACTTTTAATTTTGCAAGTATTATTATCCTTGTTACCACTTTGTGCTCTTCCCTTCTTCTGTTAATAGCTTTATATGTGATTCAACTTGACATGGCAAAGATAACCGATTAGGTTTAATCCACACATTTTCATTAGTTACTCTCTTCAAATTTAGCTTCTCCCGAATAAGAACGCTCCTCTTTATGATAAACAATCTAGTTTGCAAGTTTGTAATTACGGATAGTTCTTGCAAAGGATTGGACTAGACGTACATAATACTCGAATTATTCTTGAAGAAGTACGTGTAGATTATTCATGTACATAAATTGCAAAGCATACTTTTTACCGTCAAAGGCAAATAGCATAAAAGTGGGCTCTAACTTGGAAAATATTTCTTATTGGCAGCAAAGCAGAGACAGGGGATATTCTGAAGAGGAGACCTTTGGTGGATGGAAACAATCAGCCATGGACTAATTTTATATTTATGTTTATCCATTAGCATTTCTTGATTTGGAACTGTTTTTGTAAGATTTTATGGCTACAAATGTTTGTGTTTACATTATGTTTGGGATTTTGGATTTGATCCAATATGTTTGGAAACATGCCTATTCCTTTGTTGTCTCTTCTAGTTTTGAAAGTTACAAAGCTGGCCCTAGTTTGCGTGGAGGAAGGCCGAGCTATGAAGACAACTTCCTTCTTGAAGTTGGACGAAAGAGATTGGCTAACCTAAACAGAATGCAACATGACCCACGAAGGTAAATTGCTCGACGTTAGTGTATTGCCTTTTCAGTAGGACATGACGACTAACAAGAATCTAGGGAGAACACGCAAAATTGTATGTGCACCTCAAGTTCAAAGGATACGAAGTTTCAAGTGTGTGATAGCTAACATACTCAGTCTATAGCCCCCCCATTCATTCCATTCATTCTATTCTCCGTATTGCAAATCACTCAGATTACTAAACCTTGCTTGAATTTGCATAGAGGAATGGCAACTAACTTGACAGTTACAGTCGAACCTATCATTCCCTACGTTCGGTGGCTTGAGCTCACTAGTCTATTTCCGGAATTTTCCAAGATTTTTTGGTTCACGAAGTTAACACAATATGCCCAACAGAACCCCAAGGACAAATAACTCATTTCACTTTCTCACTTTCGGACATGGATCGTGAAAATTGGCATTTCGTTATGCTCTTTCTATAGCTAACACCAAAATAAGAACTTCCTAAAATCCTTGTAGGTTAAGGAATTCTGTTGCTTGAGACACGTTATGTTGATCTCAATTTTTGCACCTCCGATGTCGCCAATAGATCTCAAGCTCACTTGCATCTACGTAAACTCCTTTCCTACACAATTAGACAAACTGTTAGTCATTAGTGGCCTTTTTCGGTGGTGGGAGGTGACCGCGAGTACTCCAACAATCAATTCAGTCGTCCAAAAGAAATACATTTACAAGTGTGGGACGAGTTTTGAGGCGCAAGCCACAAGTGTTTGAACACCAAGAATATATATAATTATAGAGATGAGAGCAATTTTACAATATTTGATAGTATTGCATTACCCCTGAGTTGGTGTGAGTTGTGAACTTTTATAGTGGCGTTGCTAGAGTGGTAGCCGTTTGATGAAAAAAGATGTGGCTTCATCCTAACGGTCGAAGTGTCCCATCATAGGCCATCACACCAAACATCCTATGCCCGACAACATTTAATGTTTGGTGGAAAAGTAGACGTTCTAGGGCTTAGGCTTGAGTACTTAAGATATAGGTTGATGGACTTGACATTCGGTTGCTACAACAGGTCACATCAATCACTTTTATAAGATATGTACAAAATCTATTGAGAGAAGGGGTTTGTAAAAGACGCTTCTCTTGGGCTTGGGCGAGGTCACCGCTTCGACCTCATACGTTGTGCTTCATATCCACTTCGGCAACGTGGGCTTTGGCCTCTCATGTTGCGCTTCAATGAAGCGGTGGATTGAACCCCTTAGTCACTTGCAACATGAGGCGCCTTGATTGAGGCATGTTGGCTTCGTCATCTTTGATGACGTGGAGTGTGGGCATTTGGTCGAGCTTCTGATTGGTTGTCACGTGGACTACCTCATGAGCTTCGTTTTTGAGTTTCGGTGACGAGACGTAACATTAGTCCCTCAAGGTTATATATGATTATTTATGTCATGCGTGACTCCATGCTTAAGAAGTAACATTCTGATGCGTCTTTGTTGGAGCGAATGTTCTACCTGTCATGGTTATTTTTGACACAACACACCAAAGCTCACAAAGTTATCATATGCCCAATAGAATTTGAGGACAACATAACTCATTTCACTTTCTCGATTTCGGATATGGATCGTGAAAATTGACATTTCATTACGCTCTTTGTATAGCTAACACCAAATTGAGAACTTCCTAAAATCGGTTAAGAAATTTTGTTGCTTGACACACATTAAATTTTGAATTTAGAACATGTTTGAGCCCAATTTTTGGTACAGAATTAAAAGTTAAGGAAAAGTTTTTAGGTAACGTGTAATATTATTTTATTGAAAAATGTGTAGTTAAAAAAAATAGAGAAAAATGTATTTAAAAAAATGAGCTAGACAAAACATTTTGAAGAATCCTTGGTTTGTTCTACTAGTGGCAACTTCTGGTTATTTAATCGGTCACTCTGAGGTAAAGACACCTGTTCAAGAATGAATTACCTTCTTAACAGCCAATAACAGATTAAGCATGGAAAATTTTAGTCATATAACTAGAGATTTTACTTTGCTTGTTTGTGTTCAGACAATAACTTGTTAGATACATTTTCTTCATAAAAGTTAAAGTGAAGATGAATACATTTTCTTCATAAAATTTAAGTGTAGATGTTTATTAAATGTTTTATTAGCTTAAATATTCGTTACACTTTATTCATTAAACTTTACAATGCATTCGAGTGGTCATTAAATTTTAACACGTTGCACTTAATCATTTATTCACCATGTTGCATAAGTCACTGAAATTTAAAATGATTATGAGTGGTCATTGAATTTAACATGTTACACTCTATCATCACTATGTCTCATTAGTGACTGAAATTATACATCCGTCACACTTTACTCATTAAAGTTTGAAATGTTTTCGAGTAGTCAATGAATTTCATAATGCTTTCAAGTAAAATAGATTTTTTACTATATCCGACCTAGATAAAAAAAATAATAATAATAAATATCAACTAGATAATGAGGCTCTCAATCTAAGACGATAATATCGATATTGCTCAAGAAAATATAATTTCTCTAGTTATCAAAATATTCAAGGGAAAAGAAGAATGCTGGATTCAAATTTACATAAATATTAACTTAGATCATAATCTTTATTTACGCCGAGAAAATAAAATAAAAAAATTATTTCTTTATTTCGATTGAAATCTAAGGCTCAAATAAAAAAAATAGAAAATTATATTTCAAACATGCAGTGAAATTTTCAATTTAGAGTTAATAATATTAATCAATACTAACAAAATTTAAATTTTAGAGTTGTCACAAGGCCATTCAAGAGGGAAAAAAATGGTGTTGTCTTCGTATATGGTATTTTATACTTTTTCAATTTTTGAATAGTTGAAACATTAAGGGTGCATTTGGTTTGCCTTTTTTTTTTTTAGTTTTGAATTCATTTTCTATTTTCTGCTTTGAGGGATTATTTTAAGATTGCAAAAAAACATGTTTGATTTATTATTTTGAAAAATAGTTTCTCAAAACAAAAAACTAGAAAATATGTTTGATTTAAAAATTTTAAAAATAGTTTTAGGGAGATGCTACATGTACACAAGGGTGTATACCTGGGTTTACACTGTGTTGGCCCCCTCCATGTAAGGGAGTGTAAACCCGAGCGTACAAGTATAATTTTTCATAGTTTTATGACTTTTTCTCAATTAATTTGATTATTTAGTAAATCATATCAATTTTATGTTAATATGTGATAAAAAAAAATATAAATTTTAAAGTTGGTAAAAAAGAAAAAAAGGAATCATTGTAAGTATATCTCCAACAATCGCATTGAAATCATATGTACATAATAAATCATTGTCACTCGTATCATTTATGCACTTGCCATAATCATTTATAATAATAATCCATCAAACATAAATATCAAAATCCAATACACCGATTAAAATAAAACTAGTAGTAAACCTTGAGAATTGCAAAGTTCATAATCAATATATAAAAAGAACACAATCCTACAGTAGAAGTTCAAAATACTAAACCCGACAAATCAAGCAAATCAAAGAAGTTCCAAGATAGGTCATTTCCTAATTTTTGGCATCATCACAAATGTTATCTTGAAATCTGGATCCTTAAAAACCTTTATTGCTTTCATATAAATCTCATTAGACACTCCTTCCATGTTTTTAAGGTGTTTAAAAACTCCATATTTGAATAAGGGTCTGGACTAGTGACGTCACTAGTGCCCTCGTGATTAGATGCTTTCTCTTGGATGCGTGCAAGCTTTTCTCTAAGGTATAGCATCCTAAGTTTTGTTTCTGCATTCCTCATACTACCAATAGATGACCATTGTACCATACATTCCTCAAGTTTTTAACCTTTACTAATTTTGAGTTCCTTACATCGACGTTTGTTAGATGTAGTATCATCATGTCAACGAATATTTGAAACTTCATCATCATCATTTTCCACAGATACATGCACTCCCTTCTTAAAAACTCATCTTCTATCTATCTTCTTCCTCTGACGTTGGAGGAAGTTGAGTAGAAGAATTGATTAGACTTCTAGTAATTGTAGTCCCGCTAAAAATCTCTCCAAGCAATTCATAATGCCTACCTCCTTTCTCCGTAAATGTCTTGTAGTCGCTTTTGTCTATCTACAATAAAAAAAAACCCCACATTAATAAACTGTATAGTGAATTGTAAAAAAAAAAACGATATCATAGATAAGTAATGCTAAAAAAATTCTTTTACAATACATACCGTAAAAAATGAGCTTCTTCTTGTTTGAGAATATCACTACATATTAAAAGAGGCAAAGTAGGGGCTGTACACGTGTCGTCATTTCCAATCATCGTCAAAAATAGTCTTTTTTAAAATAAAAAAATTCCGTGAAATTTGTCGAAAATTCCTGCACCACCATTCCTCCTTCTCCATTGTCTCACGCAACTACCCACTTCTCAATTTTCCCACGCAACCTCCCATTGCAAACTTCTCCTTCCTTTTCATTTGCTCGAACAATAGATTTTT
>CAIGRB010103102.1:91741-103230 GCA_903798255.1 Fraxinus quadrangulata | reverse complement strand
ATATTATAATAGTCATTCCGACACCGGTGCAAGAAGTTATGACCGTTTCTTCGAGACAGCTCGTTTTGCCAAGTGTCGGTCTAACTCTTCTTCGAACTCTAACGCCAATTGCCCTACATCATACGGTCATGGTTATAGCTTCCCAGCCGAATTATCTAGTGTAAAATCATGAGTTATTAAAGCTAATGCTGTCATTTCAGAGCTTCAAGCTCAATTAGGAACTACAGATTTGCATCAAGTCTACAAAGGAGGAAGAACTGATGTTTAAAACAATTCTCGACCACGAAAATGAAGATCTAGAGAGATCACAGGAAGAAACGGAAATAGATGAAAAAAAGATCGAAACTCAAACAAGTCTGCTTACGAGGCAAAGTCTTTTGACACTGCAACTCACTCGTGAAGCAACGCAGCTGGAGTCAGAAGCTTTTGAAAAATCAGCTGCTCATGCACTTAGCGCCTATATCAGGAATATATCTATTGGCACCCATGTACTAGTGATTATATTTTTACTTTGTATATTCTGATCGAAAAGGAGATTTTGTATCGACGACCATTGTAATTGAAGATCATACTCAGATAATCATAACACCCTTGTTTTAATCATGGAAAAATAAGAGGTACATGTACATAAACAGAACAGCGAAGTAAAATACACAATCTGATATTACAAACTTGAAATCCATACTATAGCCTTCTCAAGAAGTAATAATTAGTTCATTACATTTCGTTTAGATAGGAAAGTTTCTAATTTACCATTCTACAGTTTTTCCTTATCTCTCCATCTTGTTTTGTAAGAACACCGATATTTCCCATCTTGACCATAGAGATACCAAAATCTCTGGAGAAAAGGAAAGGGAATTTGCTATAGTTCATGACAAATGAAGCAGTGATATTGTCACCCATGAGGGCTTGGTCCGACTGTAGGAGACCGGAATTGTTTACAAGATTCTTGAAATAGTTGTTGTCGAACTTGTTTGTCGTAGTAGAATCCAAGGAAGCCAAATTCGTATCAGAATTGTTTTGATTCGGACAGACAGTACGTAGATTGCTGAGTAATGATGCATCAAGTGTTGGATCAGGATTACCAGCCCCGTCAAAGTCGAAAAGCCTCTGTTTAAATGTGAAACATTGAGCAAAGCCAATAGTATGTGCACCTGCATGGATCAACAAGGTTACTCAGAGACGAAGTTTTTCAATGTATCAGCAGAGTTTGCTTTTGTAAATTTTATTCTCAACTGGACTTGATTCAATAAAGCCTTGTCCAGTGTTTTTCTAGAGTCAAGTCTATGTATATGGATTTGTACCTGAAAGCACGACTACATCTTTCAAATCGAGACCCTTGGATACAAATTTTGCTGTGATATTTTCCAAGGGCTCGAAAGGTGATGGGAGCTCGTTAGCAGCAGTCTCATTTGCTGTTAGGCCATCTCGACGACCCAATGGCACCGGCCAATAAGGACCCCCAGTCTAGTAAATTTGGTCACGGACAGGATAGGCAACATTAGAACATGTTATGGTAATGAAAATTCAAGTTTTTTAACACACAAAACAATGATGATTATTTTTTTACCAGATAAACAGATTCCCTGGCAGCAAGAGTCAATATATCGGCACAAGAGACTGTGGATGGACAAGCTTTCTCAACGTTTTCCTTTATCACGTCAATAACCTCAAATCCTCTAACCGAATTCTTATTAGGGGTCGCGTTCTTCTCCCCTGTGAATGTGCTGGTATCATCAAGCAAGACAGATCCTTCACAGCCCTATATAATCAGAGGCAGGGAAATTTATTAAATGAAAATCATTCAAGAATAGTCAAGGAATCGTAACACGACGCCTTGAAAACGCTTTTTAAAATCATGAATGTGGAAGTATACTATGTAATGTGTGATTACATTAGCAAAACAATCATGGAAATGTAGGCGTAGAATAGAGGCAGCCATTCTAGTTTCATTAGCTATAGCAGACCAGACACCATATCTGACCATCTTAAGCAAGTTGGGACAAGTATTGTCATAAAATTTATAATCAAGTTGGCCACAACTAAACGGAACCAAAAACAAGAAACAAAACAAAAGTACAGACAAAAATTTCAAGCAACTTCGATTCATGTCTTAAGAGAAAATTAGAGAATCAAAAGTTCTACAGATAGTAGTATATGTATGAACAGCAGAAGTAGCAATTTATAAGAGAACAGTTAAGAGTGGCAGAGCCACTTAACAAGATGTCCATTTCAGCTTAGTTTGGTTAAAATCCACAAAGAAACCACACAATCCACCTCCAGAAAATATAGAATACTCCCAGTGGCCTAATGAGGTATGCATAGATTAAAGCAGGACAGCAGTAGTGGTGAAGCCTCAATTTGACTTAAATATGTTTGCTTGAAGATGATGCTAAGAAGAAACAGTATAAATTTATACCGAAAGTAAGTTTTTATAATTGTATATATTAGTTGCGCAAAATAGAGTTATAATATGCATATGTGATTTGAAACATGTGCATGCATTGAAGAAGTTTACAACACTCAGATGTATATACATAACTGTTAATGCATGTGAAAAGGACACTGAAACCATTGATAAGGAGATGATGGTGCCTAACTCAGATCGAAAGATTACCCTCCATGATGCTTTTTTTGTTCCTTACTGAACGAGGTTAGACGAGTCTCAGCAAGTTGATGTTAGAAAACAATTTAAATCTCACCGCTGCATATTTTTAAAATTTCACATATAAGGTCTCTAATTAGAAAATGAATCGTGTTTAAAGACACGTATAATAAAAGAGAAAAACTATCGTTTCTCACTTTCTCTAACACATAGATGAACCAGTTCAAAAAATTTAAGAATGTACATCAGACATGGTAAAAACTTCAAGAAATATATAGATACAGGGAAATTAGTAACCATTACTCCATCCAAGGAAAAAAGATTTCACATACAAGATCTCTTTATTTCTCCAACATGACCTGGATTAATTGATTGCTCGACCGAACTTATCTAATTAAGTGATCAATTTTCTTTATGGTATAGGAAGATCATGGCTTAATCAATATATCTATGCGATAAATTTTCTGCATAACTCGTCCCCCATAATAGTTTTCGCTGGGACACATTTGCTGATTGTTTCCGGTACATGCATCTTATCCATAATTTTGTGCATCTAAATATATTGAACAATAATACATCAAAATTGTACTAGTGTCAAAAAAACAGAAGAAAGCTGGAGGGCAAAAGATGAAGAAAAATTAAACAGGAATATCAACATAAAGATACAGTGCAAAATGAGTCAGCCATATGCAAGTTGGAATTTAACAGGTGACAGTGTACTTAGTAAGTGGTGTAATATACTAATATTCGAGTTATTGAGACTGAGTCAGCATTAATAGATAAAAATGGGGAATTTTGATATGACATTCTCCGAATTTAGACAAAATTGAAGAATCAATGTGGGAAAAAATAAAGATGGTGGCGGGTGGTAAATGGTCTTTAAAAACCGAAAGTCAAGTTGCGTACCCGACCCGACTCATCCAAAGATTTGATCGGAGCGACAGAGTTCAATAGCAAAACAAAACTCAAAAGTTCCTAGTTTTAATTTTTTTTAGGGCTCTAGGGTTTTGCTGGAAATGGTACAGATAGGATTTCAGGAATAATTAATTCTTTTTTATGGAAATAAGGTAAGAAATAATTTTTTTAAATTCAAATTTGGGCTAAATAATTATTTTTGTCTGAAAATTGAATATAATATAAATTGTTCATATTTTTTAAGTTATTATTGGACACGTTAGAATATATAAAATTATCTTTAAAAGTTTTTTTCAATATTTTATCATATTTTCAATATTGATTTGAAATCCACCATAGTTTACAAGTATGTTATTTCCTTTCTCGAATCGCTAGTTCGCTCGAACTTGGTTGAAAGCTCTAAAAATTGGAGTATGAAATTGTGACTTTGTTGCCATTAAACCGAGCTCTCGTTTGATTCCTAAAATAGTTGATAAAAGTTTAAGTCAAAGTCAACAATTAATTTTAATCACATATATTTCAGAACTTTTATCAACTTTTCAACCGCACATTTAATTAACTTTTATTAAAATCTACTAAAAATAAGATTTTTAACAAAACAAACAAGGGCTAAGTTATGACTTTATAGATAAGTCTACTATAAATTAATATCTCGACATCTTAACGAGGAAAAATCATAATTCAATCAAAACACAAACTAAAATTTTTCTCGACTACAATTTAATCTACCTGTGGAGCATTTACTTTAAGAGTACAAAAACCAAATCATATCTTCAATAACCTTAGAATCAATTGTATGAATGATTCTTCGCTACTGTGTCTTATATCTATTGAAAAAGTCCAATGAAATCAATCTTTCGTATCTCAATATTATTGATAAGCTCTATTTCATTGAATAGTATACAAAGCCTACATCTATAATTCACAGTCCAGGGAGATTTTCCAAGAGTTTCCCTTTCTTGGACAACATTAACAACGAAAAATTACTGTATCAAACTCCCTTGGCTGCAAGCTACCTAGAAAAGAATACTAAGGGAGATCCTCACACAATCATGAGTTGAGTTCTCACTACATACAAGATTTTTCACTTATTTTTCTTCCTTTCAATTATGTCGAGGCTACCCCAACATGCCCTAAGTTCTACCTCTAAGAGCACACTGAAGGAGGAGAGATCTCAAAGGGAAAACCACACCAAAAAAAGTAAGTGGCAGATCCATTACGCTTCGGTGATTCCTATTCCTGCCCTGTTTGAGTACTAGGAACATTTGCCGGAATGCTGGGACCATAGGGGTAATGAATTGCCCAAGCACAATGGTGATAAACTAGGAAGAGCCTCAAGAGTTGAACGAGGAGAAAGAAGTGGAACCATGGCTAAATTGGATACGTCACGTTGACTTCGTTGGCTAGTCTCACTGGAGAAAAAGAATCACGCATAAAGCTGAAGGCCAAGAGATGCAAAGTCAAATGCCGATTGTAGAATTTATTCAGGTGCATGTAATGATCCATATACAAGGCGGGGAAGGGAAGGGCAGAGATAATGCAGAATGTGACTCTTACTTGATAGCCTGCAGTTTGCCTTTTGTGGTCCATGTATCTGTGGACACAGGCACTTGATCGAATTTATAACTTGATTGCTGAAATTTTTTATTGTCCTGTTGGAATCATGCATACTATTACTGCATAAATCAACAGTTTTGACAGAGTATAGGAAAATGCAGCATGCAAATTGTAATTTACCGTTCCATTAACTAACTGGTTCACAAATTGATGTTCAAGCAACATGCTAGCTGTTGGCCTGTCAGCTGGATTTCTTCTAAAGCAACGTCGCAAGAAATCCTTGCCATCTGCTGACATTGTTTCAGGTATTGGTGGATTCTCCTTTAAAACCTTGAACAATGCTGCAGGCTGAATGGATTTATATTGATTAACAATATGAAGGTTATCAAATAAAAGTTTGATCCATCTTGACTAACAATAACGAAAGAGAGGGAAAAAAAAAATTATATATATATATATATGACAAATGAGAATAAATAAAATTAAATGTAGATACATATAGTTGGGTAGAATAACTTCATAAAACTATAAAGAATTGATTCAGTGCACCAAAATATGTCTAGTCTTATTAATGATACCCATGAAGCCCAACAAAACTCAAGCAAGACAATAGTGAAATGTACACAATTTATGGCAATAGTATATGGGAGCTGACACAGTTTAAATTCATTCAATAAAACATATTGATAAATTCAAAGGAATCATGCAAACTAAGCTCAACTTGTGATGTAATAATATGATAAAATTTATTCGACGGTGGCTTGCAAACTAGTTAGGTTTAAACTTGACTTTAGAGGTTGTTATGATTTCAATCCAAGTCTGAATAGAATCTTATTCGGCATTGTTTGTCTCTTTCATGTCCCTGAGCAAATCATGGAGCAATAACTTTGACTGTCGACAACACTATCACCTAGATAGGAATATTTTTCCAAGAAACAAAGAAAATTATAATGTCATAAGCGTCAATTGTCCAGTATTATGAGGGCTTTTAATCATAGAAACATTACTTGTATTCAAAAAATTCTGCCAGGTAACTGAAGTCACAAAACAATCACATTGATCAACATCTGGAGCTTACCCCTTCGCATTCGCTCCAAGGGGGTTTTCCATTCATCATTTCAATTATAGTACAGCCCAAGCTCCATATATCAACTGCTAAAGCAAGATCAGAACTAGCATCTGTCTGCATCACAGACTGCAAGAGCTGCAAGAAATATCATGCATCAGCTTAGTTAAGCATCACGACGAATAAATAATATGAGGTTGCAAGGGATATGTACCTCGGGAGCCATCCAGTATGGACTACCCTTGAACGAAAGATTAGCAGCGTGACCAGTCATCTGCAGATCAACATGAAATATTCAGATTCAAAACCACTATAACAATAAAAAAAATGGTGAAATTTAATCTATCATGAGATGACAGAGGAGTGCTTATCAATAAAATATTTTTTGTTTCGAGTTCCATGTGTTTTTTTGACGGTCTTTCGCAAACTTAGTTCCGCATTCACTCTCACATATTTTTGAACTGTTAATGAGTGGTGGGTTATAAAGCATAGAAGTTTGGCACAGTATGATAAGAATATGTCAACTTTTGGTGGACTCTTGAGCTCAAGTTTTCTTACTTATAACAAGGGAAAAGTTGCACGTAATTTTTCTATACCAACAACCATGATCTTGCTCTCAAAGTTGATCCCCATCTTGACTGTGCTTTAATCATCATAAAAAATATAAAATGTGTTTTCCATGAAATGAGGCTAGGACCTAACTAAAGTTGAAGCCATGAAAATAATAGACAATGAGAGAATGGTCTTCACCAGATATCAACTTATTTTGTATCTCTGCAGCAGATATAATTAACATTTCATGTTCCTAAGAGAGAGAGAGAACCAAAACAGATGATTACTATAGCTACATACTATTCTATTTAAAGAATGAAAATACAACTGCTAACACCCAAAAAAAAAGAAGAAAGAGAAAAATAAAAGCACAAAATGAAATTCCTGTATACACCATTCAGTCTATTAGTCAATGGTCTGCAATCCTTCAGATTTCCCCTATTCTCTTGTTAATACTGAAACATATCTGCTATTCTTGGAGAAATCGAAACTCACATGTTTAGCCATCCCAAAGTCAGCAAGCTTGACAACTCCACATGCATCAACAAGCAAATTAGCACCTTTAATGTCCCTATAAAATTTGATGACTCAAAATTGGTCAGACCAGAAAAGATGTTCAAGTAAACACGTAACTAAAACTTCATGTCTTAGTTGTTGGGGTTGTGAAAGACGATTTGTCATCCATAAATGCATCGATAGAAGTTCAAAAAATAATTGTCATCTTCTCCTGTTTCCCTGGGGGATTCTATTGCCACATCCATCAACATACAAAATGCATCAACATTACCTGTGTATGGTTTTTGTACTATGCAAATAAGCCAGCCCACAGAGGATGTGACGAGTAAAATTGCGAACTACAGATTCCGTGATCGCTCCACAATGGTCACGGATGAATTTATTGATTGAACCGGGATGAACATATTCCAGGTATATATAAAACCGGTCGCCAACCTGCATGCACATAAATTGAGACCGTTGTTAGAGCACGTATACAGACCTAAAGCAGAAATCTGAGCTCCAAGATAATTACTTACAATTTCACTACCATAATACTGCACAATGTTTGGATGCTTCAGATTGCTAAGCACTTTAATTTCCTGTGAAAAAGAAAAAAATTTAACAGAAAGCACAAGATCCTATTTTTAGGAACCTTGATCTAGAGCAGCACGGCATATTTGGGATGTTCAATAGGTTCTTCTATTGAGGAGTCTATTGAACAATGTCATCTGTTCAAAGCATCTTCCATAAATAAACATGAAGCTAACGAACTGCAGAAAAGATGACCTTTAAGTTTTATTTATTAATTTAATTTTTAGGAATGTATAGAAGAGCCTATTGAACAATGTTATAAAGCAATACAAACAAATCCAAATTTTCAGACACCCATAAGAAGTAGGATCAAAGAATTCAGAGAATACATATGCATTTAATGAATGGAGCAAGTGCTTCAGATTGTCACCTTAGCTGCAGTTATTAACAGTCTCAAACTTGAAGGCAACATTTCTTTTCAATAATATGTACTCTTGTACAGGAAAAAAAAAAAAAAAAAGAAATCAAAAGGTTTTACTCTTTATTTATTAATCTTATTTCTTCTCTCATTTCCTGTCCTTCTAGTTAGCTTTGTCCTCTGGCATCAAATACATAAGCGCCCTATTCTAGGAGAAAAATCATCAACCTCCACTGATATCTCAGATATGCATATCAGTCATATCCACCCAATATCAGCTTATACAAATCCAATATTTTGTGATTTTAATATGACCAACAATGATTTGAGGAGCACGACAAAACGTACACAATTAGTATGCATTACATTTACATTTTATGATTAGGATGCTGGATTCTAAAATACTAAAATAAGAGAAACGTATAGTGGAACATAACCTGCTCCCATTGCCTCATACACTCTGCAGATTTTGTGTCATCTGGTAAAATTTCAACTTCTTTCATGGCACATAAGGCTCCAGTCTCTCTGTTGATGATAACAATTAGTTAGGTTATGATCCCACATGAATCTTGGAAAAAGTAAATGTCTTGTACCTGCATACCTGTTTGAGGCTACATACACACTTCCGAATGTCCCACGCCCAATAAGCTTTCCTTTCTGCCATTGACCTTTAATAGGCATCAATTCTGGTTTAACTGGGACTGGGTGTGAAGGCATTGTAGCTCCTGGAAAATCAGATTTAGGTGCAAGTGGGGAAATTGGAGTTGGCTGTGAAGGCATGCAAGATCCTGGAAATTCAGTTCTAGATGGTTTTGGGGACATTGGAGTAGCCTGTGAAGGCAAGGAAGCTATTGGAGGAAGAGGTAAGGGATGAACAGTGGCTTGAGAATTGATCTCGTGCCATGATACAAGCCTAGTAGCACTTGTTGTGCGTTGGTGGGAACTTGCCCTTGGACTATGGATGGGAGAACTGTCATCACTTGATGCACTTTTTTGGGGTGGTATTTGGAAGGAAAACCCTAGGCCAAGATTTGCATCTGAATGTGGCACCTCCAGTGCAGACCAAGCTTGAAAAATACTTGGAGGAGTCAGGTAATGTGCTGCAAGAAAATCACTTCCACCTCTTGGAGGGCTTGGTCCGGGGCTTGAATAAGGACTAATTGGAGCACTTGCAGGAATATAGATGTTGCAGTTATTTGACAATCTTTCCGAGCCATTTTCTGCCCAAGAAGATTTCCCAGATGACCGCATTTCAGTACGAGCTGCATTCATCTGAGCATCTTGGCCATCTAATCTGCTGACATGGGAGAATTAATGAACACGAAACAGAGAATCAATATCATCATGTTTAAAGGAACATCCCCATATGCAAAAACAACTATAACATGTAATAAGTACTGGCTAAAAAAATAAGGAATAAAGAAAGCGAAAATGAAAACTAATGTTTCAATTGCAGCTACATCTAAATGAAAATAGGCAAGGAAATACATCGTTTATAAAGAGAACACAGTTGTATGAAATAATCCAAATTGGATACGGAAAAGTGTAGAACAAATATTCAGAAACATCAGCTTTCTCTTTGTCTAATATGTATAGGTTGAATTCAATCTATACATATTAGACAATGCAGTGTTAGATGCCGGAAATAAAATTATAATTCTCAAATTAAATTCACAAGATTGCTATATATACATGACATCAAATAAGATTGAAAATCAAACATTCCACAAAGTACGAATATATGCAGCGGATATAAGAAGCATCTGTTTTTTTTTTTTTTATAAATCGCAGTAGTCAATAACCACGTACACAATATTCAATTCATAAAATCCTATTTCATAACAATGATGAATTTAAAATCAATGTGAAATTTCATGTGCCGTAGTGTTTCCATACCTATTAAGCCTATTGGGTCCATCAATGGCATCTGCATTTAACGCCTTGGATTTCTCCCTTTCTATATTCCTCTCTTCACCTCCACCTCCACCTCTGTGACCAACATTACTAAGCGCGTCGTAGGGCGAGGGCAGATTATACGAATTAGTAGCGGAACCATTCAACTTTACATCATGCCGCAACAAAACCTGAACTTCCGGCAGAGGCAGCGGCTGAGGGCACGGCTGAGAGAGCGAATTGACACAATGGGTACGCGTTCGCCAAAGCTCCACGTCGTTATCCGTCAAATGCCGCAACTTCCTTGCGCGCGTTAGCTGGCGGCTCTCAGTGGACGAACACATACCCGTTTTCAACGTGTACCGGCCCATTCCTCCGCAGATAAGATTGTCGTCAGAATTCGATTTTGAAGAAGGCATGAATGCGCCCTGCCACCAATGCATAATTGCAAAAATGCGTACAATACATTTATGTAATGGTGGCAGCAAACAAATAACAATGAATTTTCAGGAAGAATAATGAGTATGTGGCATGGTGGATGAAGAAGAGACCCACGAAAATCGAAATGTAAACGCTTAAGCCGCGTTTATGACAGCAAAAGAAAACAAGAAAGGCTATTGGGTTTTCTTTATCCGGACCAAATAATATAATATCACATTTATAAACTTAAATATTTTTTTTCCTTTTATTTTTAATTACACGTTATTCAATAAAATGATATTACACGTAAACTCAAAAAAATTTCTTATTTTTTAACCACACAATCTCCATCAAATCACTATTTCAAAATGCATTTTGACTGAAAATGAGACTCAAACAAGCTCGTAATGTATTTTTGGGAAAAATATGTTTTAGAATAATGACATTTTTTAAGAAAGTGATTAAAAAATTAGGAAATTCTTTGAATTTATATGTAATATTATCTTATTGAAAAATGTGTGATTAATAGGTAGACGGGAAGAAATACATTTTGAATAAAAAGCAGACCACGAGCTAAATATATACCTATACCTACCATAATTAAATATTTTTGGTACTGTCTGTGGGTGATGGAATGGTGTTAGAATTATTGCTTAGTCTTGGTTTTGACTGGGTTGTTCTTCTGCACTTGTGTCAACATTATAGTTTCTTTGAAATGGTCTCAAAGTTTAGTGTTAATTTGGAAGTCAAACTGTTTGTTTAGACGAAATGGGCGTAGCTTGAAGTCAGATAAAAAGTGTGACTAAGCCGACAATTAGGGAATTGTAACCAAGTCAACCGATTTGACGTGGTCCATCCATTTTTTTGTGTGTTAGAACTCCTACGGAAAGTTAAGGTACCGTTCTCTTTGTGTTTCAGTTTTGTGTTTTGAGTTTTGAATTCATTTTGAATTTTGTATTTAGAATTTCTATTTTGAGATTGTTGAAAATGTGTTCTTTTTGATATTTTGATAAATTGTTTTGAAAACACCCAAA
>CAIGRB010103102.1:68795-91603 GCA_903798255.1 Fraxinus quadrangulata | reverse complement strand
ACCCAAAACGACCAAAGAGAACGGCCCCTTAGCCACTGTAAAAATCGTAAAAATGGAATGCA
The DNA here is from genome assembly GCA_903798255.1 of Fraxinus quadrangulata. Taxonomy (NCBI): domain Eukaryota; kingdom Viridiplantae; phylum Streptophyta; class Magnoliopsida; order Lamiales; family Oleaceae; genus Fraxinus; species Fraxinus quadrangulata. The sequence continues at coordinate 91,541 of CAIGRB010103102.1, read as the reverse complement.
AGGGTTTTTTTACACTACAAATATCGGTAACATTAGCTATCGATTTTAAGGCCATAAATTTATCGACGTCCGTCTTTAAAGATTATCGATCAACACCAACAAAATGAAATTGATGTAACTATAACGAACTATCCATCTGCAACTAACCCCAAGTCCGGTGCATAGAAATTAACATATTTTGATTTGGATATTCCTAGGAATTTGTTCAATTCTTCGGTACCAAGAACCTTGTTCAAAATAGCATCACTAATCTAGTAACGTCGCCGGCCCCGCTTGGGACTTTAATTCTTCTAGGCTTTTTGTTTCTTATCCAGTATTTATTAACAAGGGGCAGGAAAATAACGACCTGTTCGCCACAAACAAGAAATGCAAATCAATGCAATGTAGTTTTCCATTACATCCCAACCCCATAAAGGATAAATGTAACGCTTTCGCACGACAGTTTTCTCACATAATGTACTTTCCTATTTAGTATCGTCCAGTTCAGCCTACCAAACATGGTGCAAGTGTTTCCATACCTTTAGTCAAATAACAGCAAGTAATTTTCAAATGGAGTAAAAACTACAAAATTAGGTACCTGCAGTATAACTCAGATAAACAGCAATCTCATTCATGAATACATTACATTTCAAGCTTAACTAAATTTAAATCATAAATAATGGACAAATTTATTACGCCGACAGATCCAGAAGCTTGTGGCATATGTTTTAACACCCTGAAATTGTGATTCAGTAACTACTTTGCGGCTTCAGAATTGTCCGTATTTGTCGACATAATCTTACATATGGGAATGGTCTCGTTCTTACTCAAAAGCTTCAAGCTTGGGTGAAGGCCAACATCATTCAGGGATACTTTGTCCCCGATATCTAGATTACTTACATCCACCTCAATTTTTGCAGGAATGTGCTCGGCTGGACACAAGTACTTTAAACTAGTCCTTATCCTGTTTAATCGGCCTCCTGTTTTTGCAAAAAAAGGGGAGAGGTAAGTTTTTGTGGAACTCAGAAGTTTCAAGTTAAAGTAATATGCTCAAAACTGTGCACCAATAAATAGCATAGAAAATTAAGTACTTCGAAGAAGATTGCAACAATTTCAAGGTACGTGTTAATTAAAAAAAAAAAACTCCACCAAATGTACTTGACAGCTGACTAAATATGTTAAAAGTGTCTCTGATGGAGTTAAACTACATAAGATACCAGTCTTGAGGTGCAACTCAGTGAAGCCTGCTCGTGAACTTCACCAGGTTTCCTAGAGTAAACCTTGCCTAGAGTTCAAGTTACTCATTTTCGATTTGAGCTTAGAGGTAGCTGAATAATAAGAGCTAAGATCAAGCACGTATAAACATATTTGTAATTTCACAAGCAGGCTGTGGCTGGCAAGATTTCTTAAATTTTTGAATGGTTCTGATCTAATCCTACTTGGCATCACACCACTTCTTTTTACAGTTCAAACACCTTTGTTATGACTTCATTAAATAAGCACTTCATTTCAAAGCCCTAAAACCCTTCTATAGGGTCCTGATCTTCAACCCCCAATTAAACATCTAAACATGTTGCCACTACACTCCATCACCACCAGAACTAAACGACTTTTCAGATGTTCCATCCTAAACTATATAAGCTACCCAAATTACTGGACGACAAATTATTTGCACGAACTTCTCAAAGTTTTATCCAATTTAGCAACAAAACTTTTTAACTATTTGTTTGGTAATTTAATCACCAGTTCCACATCCTTCATGTCGCCATTTTCTCCTATCTTCACACCAATGCTGCTGCAATGATGTTGGATAGAGCTGCAGGTATCCTTGTGATCCATTTTTATTTTGAGCTTGGTATAAGTGGTTGAGGATGAAGTTCAAGGTAACGCCGATAACAAAATTAAGCTCGAGCGAATATTAGGCTCAAGCATTGACAACTGATCAAGCCTAACTTAAGTTCGTAAATTCCTCACTTTGATCAAGCTCAAACAAGGAATTATCAGGTTCATCAAACTTCGAGCCAAGCATGAGCTCAAAATCTTCTGCTCATGCTCAACTTTGAGTCTGAATATTCTTCCCCTGCTCAGCTCTGCTCATTTGCACAACAATCAATTTAAGAGGAAGATGCTTTTCCATGAAAAGAAAATGACTAGACAGAGCATTCTAGCTGGAGAAGTGGCATCAGCTTGCCACAAGAACATTGAATCTAGATATAAGCAAGAACTTCTTCTCTTACAGACTATGTGATGCAGGCAGAAGCATAAATGATAACAAATACAGGATTATAAAAGAAAATCCGTGCAGGAATTAACCATTTAGGTGGATAATTGAAGAAAAATCTCCAAGTATTTATTCAATATTCAAAATCAACCATCCTACAACACAATCATAACAACCTATTTATAAAAAACTCCTAACTACACTTTTAAAGCAAAACAAACTCTAGAAAACTTATCCCCGTTGAATAAATTCATAATCAAAATAAAAATATAGAAAACTTATCTATTTTCATTAATAAATTCCTAATCAAAACAAAAATCCTACTAAGCATAAAATGATAGAAGACTAATTAATTAACAATAACAAAGTATTAAATTAAGCGTGTCATCCTGCATCACTATACTACAACAACTTACTTCTCCCAATGCAATCAAGTCAATAACAACGTAAGAGAAAATAACCATCACAAGGATAAGGATATAAACCCCTACGTACAGTAATTCAAGTGTGACGGAAGATGTAAAAATTTTCAGCATATTGACACCACTGTACCCAAAAGCTATAACTCATGGCACTAAAGCAACTCGTCCTATACTACCTAGAATTAAGCTTGGAAATTCAACCCAAGCCCACTCCATGTGGACCCGCCCATGTTTCAAGCATGCTTATGTATTAACTATTATCTAGCCACTCCGTGATAATGTTCTAGCATCGAATCGAACACAGGATGTCCAATTCCGATACCAACTGATGAAGGGTAATGTCACCACGTTGCCCAAAAGTTAGCTCATGATACTAACGCATTCCATCATATATCACCTATAACCAAATTTGAGAATCCACCCCAAGCCTACTCCCTTTGGACCCACCCATTTCAAACATGCTCTTGCATTAGTATGACTATCATGTACGAATTTTCTAATACAGTTATCATGGTATCTTTTGGAGTAGTTTTAATATTGTGTATTCCTATCAGTTTACAAGGTGCTTAACTATTTGTTTTTCCTAGTAGTTCTTGGACCACCTTGGTCTAGTTCCTTCCTTGAATGAGGAACTGGAGACCTAATTTCGTAAGAAATAACATATGGACACTAGATTTCTAATTTGTACAGGAAATTCTCCATGCCTCAGAATCCACCAGCCTTAGGGTAGGAGGTAGTGTTATTATTATTATTATTATTTTAATATTGGCTCTTCTGCAGGCTGCAGCAATCATTCCTCACTCTCTAGTCTAGAACAGATGAGATTTAAAATTTGGAATTCTTGTTTGTCATCATATTGGTAGTAAAGCTTAACCAAGCACAAAAAGGGGAGATGTTGGAGTTGCTAAGGATAGTCCAACAGCTTCATATTAAAGTTCAGAACATGTAGAGCAGGTGCTGCACAGAAGCACGAGTACGAAAACAGAAGATGGCTGTGCCCAAACAGAAAACGCAAGGTTGCAATGAATACCTTGACCAACTGAAAGGAGGTTTTTAAGAAGAAATTGAAGAGTTGGAAGAGCAAGTGTCGATTTTCTCTAGGTTAAACGGTCATACACAAGATATTAGCAGAATTCTGACAAACTGGATTTTCAAATTTATTATGCAACTATTTGACAGTTATCAATATCTGATTTTGACATTTCTATTTAAATTTTGATCGTAATAAAGTCCAGTTTCCATCAAATTCTGGATGAGTTAAATGCTCCAATTTTGCTTCTTCCTTCCTTTTCTTCCCACACTTTTTTTAGCAACACTAGCTTTTCTCTATGCTTTTTCTTTTATTAGGTCAAATTTCTATCTAATAACTAGCTTCAAAACTGATTTTAGATAATTACATATTTAACGTGTATACCAGAGAAAAATTTATTTTCTTAATAACATATTCCAGTGAAAATTGACAAGAAATTTCGATCATTGGATCTGCAGATGAAATATTAGCAATGTATTCAGATACTGGTGTCACATAAAAGCATTCACTTAAAGCCCGAAATGCTTGTAGACTGACACCCAAGATCAGACACCCATCTGAGTAAATTATTCCTACTTAGAAGCTTAAAATCAAATATATATACACACACTATTTAACCTCTAAATCAGTGCAAAGTAAAAATATATAAACATAACTACATTAGCATAAGGATTAGCAAGCTTATATTATTTTCATAACTTAAGCCTGCGCATAAGAATTTCCGACACAAGATTACTTCAATTCACACACTTATATTCAAGCACTGAAGAATCAGAAGCAAAAGATTCCAATTTCTCGATTGGCCAACCAAACAATGTTATATGTCAAAATGTTGACCATATATTCATGCATTGTCATACCAAAACGCTGAAAACACTGACTGGATATCCAAGTATGTTTGCCAGATAAGAAGTATTGGAACACACAAAACAGAGCCAAAAACCAACCTTTCTTGAGACCTGGGCAAACATCTTCTCCAGTAAAAACAACAGGCACATCCACTTTCAGTTCTGTTCCGTCCTCTGCCCACACGAACACTAAGTTCAGTATATTTCCCGTCTCTTCATCCATATGTATCTACACATCAAATATACAACGAAACTTCACTGTTAATGTAACAAAAATCTTTGACATTCCCTGGGTGTATTCAACTCTATCCGTTTATTACTAGTCCAAAACCATAGTAATTCTACACGTCAAGTAGCAATTATTAAGAAATACTATATGCATAGAGTGCTTGCCTTAATGGGTAAGACTTTTCTGGTTTCAAGTATAGTGGAAGAACCGGACCCGGCTCGGATCTGGAGGGGAAAAGTGTTCGAGCAGAAAAACGGCAGCTTAACATGCTTGAGGATCGCCTTAATCTGCTTGCGCTCTGTGGTAAGGAGGACTTTCTGTGATACAGAGGCGTCAGCGGCGATAGAGGTGGGGTCGTTAGGGTCTCTTTGGACGTAGCTTTGGGAGAAAACCACTGCTGGAATGCGCCCCAGGGATCGTTCTCGGACGGAAACTCTGTGGCCTGAGATTTCTCTTGGAATAGCTTGAATCGTGTGGAAACAGCGGCTGGATGGTGTTACCGTGGCAGTCTTGACGGCACCGGCCGCCGCTCGCCACCACTTTGACATTTTCCCGGTTCGAGAAATGTAAATCGGGAGATTTTGGCCGGCGAGTAAAGGTAGTGCAAGGTTTATGTTCCTGAAGTTTTAATAATTTTTTATGGATTTCTAATAATTGGGCTTCGTATGGGCCCAAAATATAGAAAATTACCCTAAAACCCATCATTTAAAATTATTCAAATTAAAAAACCAGGTCTTTTAAATTCAAAATCAGATTTAATTATTTCAATTATCATGTAATAATTATTATGTAAAAAATTATACTCACTCCGTTCCATATATATATGCTGAGTTTCTTTTTTTCTTGTTCCAAATATATAGCTTGTTTCTTAATTGAGAATGCTTTATTTTGTTCTTTTACTAATATACCCTTATTTAATTTGCTTAGTTACTAATTTCAACAATAAATTTACTACTATTTGTTGAAAATTAAATAGAGATAAACTTGAAAGGTTCTTGACAAAAATTACTTTTCCAATAACATTAAATAAGATTTCTTAATCCGTGTGAAAAATGAAACAAGTCTATATATATGGGACGGAGGGAGTATAATTTTTATATCTACTCTCTCTCTCTAATCTCTATCTATTTAGAGTGTGTTTGAGCCACATTATTTTAAAAGAATGTATTTTGGAATAGTAGATTGATGGAAACTATGTGGTTGAACAATAAGAAAAAGTTATTGATTTGATAGAAAATATTATTTTATTAAAAAATATGTGGTTAAAAATGAGTAGAAGAATGAAAATGAAACTTTTAATGTAACTCAAACAGGGGCTTACATACAGGTTTGTACACCAGCCATCGTCAAACTCCGGCCATCGCATGGAGTAGCCAATGTTGTTGACATGAGTTGATTACTAGCGGTGGTGATCGAGTACAAAAGGAAGGAAATGGCTTTAGAAAAGAGGTTGGCGGAGACGGGACCTGACAACTACTGTGGCAATTTATTGTAGAATTCGATTACGAGGTGTCAGAGGTTGTGATTGGCAACAACTGTCATTTACTATGGTTGCTAACGATAGTAGATGTATGGTTGGATGAAGTGTGATTGTAATATGTGGTCAAGGTGGCTATGAGGTGAGGGAAAGCTTGGACGATGTATTTTGGAGGCAACGACGTGAAGGTTAGATTCAATCGGCGATGGTAGGAAAGATGAAGGTAGAGGTTGAATAGAAGATGCGGGTCATTGTGGACTGGACCTGCAAATAACGTATTAGTGTGTTGATGGTTGGTCGGCTCTATAGTTGGTGATTTAGGTGGTGCATTGCTGCTTCCTTTGGATATGTGCATCTAGATATTTTGCGATGCATGGGATGGTGGTGGTGGTTGTGGTGGTGGTAGATGAGGTGATGGTGGTGTGGTAGAGGTGGAGATGATGGTGGATTTGAAAAGGTGGTTGTAGATTTAAGGTAAGTGGTGGTGAGTTGTGGATTTTAGGTGTCAGCGACGATTTGGGTAGTGCCTCATCGTCGACAGTGGTAGAATGGGGATGGGTGAGGTCGGTGAGATGACGAATAATGTGTGACTAGTTGATTGGTTATTAAGATCAGTTAATTTGATAATTTGTATTGATAAATAAGTTGTGACCTATAAAAATGTATGGTATATGGCTAAAATTGTGATTGTAAAACACAAAGTGTCTTTCTGACTATGATCTTGATTTATGATAAACAAGTTATCGTGATCATAATTTGTATTTTATTATGACATTTACCTATTTAATTAATTCACAAGTCACAAAATTTTGTGATCACCTTATTTTTGAAAAAAAAAAAATCACAAGTTCCTCAATTTTAAAATGTATTTTGAAACTATAGTAATTATGTATTTTTCCCTAAAAATATCCCCCAACTTGGTAAGTTGAAGATTTCATGGAATTGAGGTTGAATTAGCCCAAAATACATGGTTCTATTTTAAAAAAAAAAAGATCCCATTTGAATAAATATGCGTCGGAAGGACCTCTAGTGATTTTAATCAAAAAAATATGTCATTTGATAAAAATAATCATCTTTCCCTGTCCACACTGTTAAGTCCAAATGATAATTGATAATTTCTAGCCCCCGGGCATAGCTCAGTGGTGCAAAGNGGTAGTCTCTGCTGAGTTGGCAACCGCAGTGTGAGGGTTCGATTCCTGCCTCTTACAAGATTTGGAATTGGACTCTTTGTGGGCACCAGTATAGCAGCTCTTGTACCCTGGCCTGCTGAGGCACATCCCGCGATTTACCTCTTCCATAATGCTCTAAGGGCGGGGCGGTGGGGGACCCTCAAGGTTGGGGTTTAACCCTTTTTTTTTTTATTTTTTATAATTGATAATTTCTAAATTTGTAATTGGTAATTATTTAGTCAAAATTATGTCATAATTGAATTGTATTAAAAGTTCATCAAGTTGTAATCAAAGTAAAAAAGGGAGTTATTAAATCATAATTATAGTAAAAGTATAAAAGAGTTGGAATTTGTAGTATAGGTCTTGAAGGAGTCCAAAAAGATCACATATGATCATTGTAATGCAATTAGAAGTCTAAAAAGTATCAAAGAGCTGCATAAGTTATATTCCAAATTCTCAATGGTAATTTGCAATGCATTTTTTATATAGAAAAAGATTGGAATTTGGACAAGACTATTCTAGAAGAAATGTATCACTTTTATTTAGCTTTCCAACGCATTTCAAATCACTTCAATCGGATATCGAGAGAGAAAGTTAAGATGAAAATATTGACGACTGTTCAACTACCGACGGCGCAGTTGTTGGACTAGCGCTCTAGCGACATGGTTATCCGAGGAACGGTAATATTCAATTTTCAAGCTGATTTTGGGTTCATTTCCATCCCAAACACTACTCATTATAAATATATACCATATGAGATGTCTAAAAGTGTGTTGAATTGGATTTATTTCATAGAGATCAATTTTTTGATGATATAAAACATTCACCGATTCCAAGATTCAACTACCACATATTACTTGATTCATAAATTCTTCCAAAACATATTTTGTTGATTAAGCCATACTGTTTCATATTAAACCACATACAAAATACACAAGATCTTTTGATTAAACATCATACCACCTAATCCATAAGAGATAAATCGATATCAGAGATCGGGAACTATTGCAAAATCACAAATTTATGAGGACTAAGGTGAGATATCAAGAGTCGGGATCTAGTGTCAAGAGCACACAGTCCAGAGGGCTACGGTATAAACCAGGAGTCGAGATTTGTTTTGAATGAACACACCTCCAGTAGAATCAAGTGAGACTGCAAGAATTGAGATCGAAAATTATATTGGGTTGATGGGTCTGGACCAAACCATAAGTTTGTTTCGATTCATAATGAATTACTGACTGACAAAATGTTTGAAATTTTTACCCGATTGGAGTTTCTCCATAATCATCTTTGGTATTTTTTACTATTTTAATTATTGCTTTTAATTGTGTAATTCCATATATTTGGTCTAAATAAAACGACCAATTTAAAACTTTCATGCACAACTACCCAACTCCAATGTCTAACCCCCAACTCATCCAACCCCACCCACCTTATCAAGGGGTGGGTCGGGTCGGGTTAGCGGTTAGGAATTGAGTTGGGTAATTATATGGATCTGGAAAGGTAAAATATTTTTTGTCTAACTCACAGATTTTTTGGATTGAAATCAGCGGAAGAAAAGATTTAATCAATTTCAGTTGGAAAAAAAAATGAGGATGAAAATGTCAACCGGCATCTAGCTCATGAATGCGCTTCTAAAGAGTCCAACTCATGCGGCTGTTTTGATTTAAACATAAGCAAGTGTTTATGGGCAAAAAACTCATTGGTTTTGTTTTGTCTTAACTCTATAACAAAGATGCTACCTATGACAACTGTAGTATTTTGTCTAAACTTTAAGGATTTTGTTTAGTTGAAAGACATTATCAAAGTAGTTATGCAACGAATCACATTCTGTTCAACCAGTTATGTCATATTTAGAAAATGTAAGCAGATATTCTTTTGATTATCTGTAATGTTAAGTGCAAGTCGTCTCAAACTATTTGCTATGAATTATGCTCACAAGGCTTTGATATATTTATGTAATAAGAATAAAAGCACTATTGTACGCGATGCATTTATAAGCACCTTGCTTACATTTCACGTCCTTCAACTAAAATTCCATAAAAACTTGAGTGTGTTATCATCTTCTTCCTTACACCTTATTTTTCACCCCAATCCTTAACCAATCCAATTGCCCTCTCCCTCTCCCTCTCCCTCTCCCTCTCCCTCTCCCCCTCTCCCTTCCTTGTGTTGATTTTACAAGATGAGTATCAAAGTAGGGGTCAATTTAGTAGGAATTAGTTTGATTGTATTGAAGTCTATTTGATTAGTTTAAAGAACGAAAGCAATTTTTTTTTTCTTTTTTTTTTGTATTATATCGTTTGTTGGTCTAACTTGAATCGAGTATACTCAACACTACGGCCTAATTCAAGCGTAATCATGATCTCAAAGAGTCGACTCCATCGTCAATTTTTAATATATAACACATTTTAAATAGAAACGAAGGCTTCTAAATCGAATCAGCGAATTTTTTACCACACACTTAAGAAGGTTATTAGCACAAAATGTCCCCATGTTTCAATATAATTGTAAAAAAATCACAACCTTGCATTTTTTGGCATTTCATCCCTATTTACACCTTTCATTGCGAAAAACATTATTCTGTCCATTTGTTGTAAACTCCTCCGCTAACTGAACACCTGTACTCAGTTTTCTTTTCAAACATGAAGGGTAAATCACATATTCTAGAGCCTTCTGGCTAATCAAACATCGGATCACACATTAGAGAATTCAAATAGGCGAAAACAAAAATTTCTTTGAAAGAAAATTCCTCAAGCCTTCTGGCTAATTCAATTTTAATAGCTACACCTCCAGGTATTATCCAATTGTCCCTGCACATAGCCTAGACAAAAACAGTGTAATGAATTCAGCTAAATCCTTTTCTTGATCAGGGAATTTGAGCAAAATTTTAGCACTGGGTAACGAAACAATAAGTACTCACCTGTTTTTCGGTTATTTAAACCACAAAAAAAAAAAAAAAAGAGGAAGAAGAAATAACCATCGGGAAATACGATACAGGTTATACCTTGTACGTGTTGATGCCTTCATCAACTGCTCTTTCAAGATCATCCAATATACTGTCTAGAAGAAAATATGAAAAGAACTTTAAAATTGAATAAAATACTTAATTATAATATTATTGACTTATGACCATAGATCATGAACATCTAGCACAATGTTATTCATAATTATAATAAAATAAGTTCAACAACTCTCCATTATTATTATAGGTAGTGTTTATCTAAAAATAGATAACAACTATCAAATAACAAATTAACAACTTTGTATTTATCCTTTAGTTTGAATTCAACAATTTTATAATTCCAAGATTTTTTGATCTTCTTGTCGCTCCTTTGATCTTCATCATTTCTGTTATCAAGTTGTATGACGTTTCTAACATCTTCTCTGCAAATTGTGCTAGGTCGAAGGCACAGTTTGGTTCAAAAAATTGAGGAATGATTTTTATCTTCATTCTTGCGAAGATAAGTCACATGTGTATATAAGCATTTCAAGCGCTTCCCATACTACATGGGTTGTGTATAAGCCTATAACGAGTGCGAGGGTTTCTTCAAATTGTTGTAATGATCCAATCATAAATGAGAGGATCGGACTTTTACCCGCGATGAATTCATTTATTAATTTTGGTATGAATTTATTATTATTATTATTATTATTATTATTATTATTATTATTATGTATGGTTTGGATTTGATGTAATGTATTTGGTGGGGATAAGTCTTCATTGGTGAAATGATCAATTTGTTCTTGAACTCATTCGTCAATTTTGATATGAAATTTTCTGTTTATGTTTTGTTTGGATTTTGTGAGATGTATTTGATAAATGAGAATTAATGAGAGACGAGTGTAAATAAGTTGTCAACATTTACGGACAGCAAAGTGATAGTGAAAGAAAATACTTGTAGTGTATCGAGTGCTCATAATGGCTCTGATACTAAGAAAAAAATATAAAAAGAATTTAAAAATGAATAAAAAACTTGATTATAATATTATTGACTGATGACCATATGCCATGAGTACCTGGTACATATTTATTCCTATTTATAATAAAATAAGTTCAATAACTCTCCATTATTATTGCAGCTAGTGTTTATCCAAAAAATAAATAACAATTATCAAATAACAAATTAACAACTTTGTATTTATCTTTTAGTTTGAATTTGACAATTTTATAATTCCAAGATTTTTTGGTCTCCGTCGCTCCTTCGATCCTCATCATTTTCTGTTGTCAGGTTGTGCGACGTTTATAAAATGTCTATGGATCCTCGTAGAACAATAGTGGTAATAGAATTTGCACCTTGGTCATTTTTTATAACAGTTGCCTATACAATTTCAAGGATATCAATAATGGCTTAAGCTATACATTTGAGAGATTAAAACAACTAATCAATTGTCAAACTTATATGGTTATACCCTAATCCTGCCTCTTTCCTTCGACGAAATAGAATCACTTTATTCGAGATCATCTGGGTTCGTTTGACTGAGCTTTAACTCTTCTCAAATGTGGTTGGACAATTTTACCCTTGATCATATTTGAAAAGAAAATTAAGTAGAGGTGTTCAGTTAATGGAGGAGTTGACGGTAAATGAATGGAAGGATTTTTTTGCAACGAAAGGTGTAAATATGGATAAAAATGCCAAAAATATGAGGTGTGGACGTTTTGCACAATTAGATTGAAACGTAAGGACGTTTTGTGCTAAATCCACTTAAGAATGTCATTTTGAAAATTCTGTCCTGATGAGTGTGCCAAACAAAACAAATAAAAACAATTAAACCATTTGATATTGAGTGCCGTATCAAAACACCACATTTTTGTTTGTTCCTGAAATTTCTAATGGAACCTTGCACGCTCACCCTTCTTATGTCAAAGAAGCTATTTATTATGACCTAACAGGAATATAGAATTAATATTACTATTTGCAAAGATACGATATTGACTTGATCGTCCACTTTTTGGGTAACTGTCGCGTGTATTTGGCAACTATTATTGACATTTAGAGTTCTAGCTTTCAACATACATTGTTTTCTTGTACTAGTGTAACATATTTATTAGCTAACATTTCTATTGACTCCGTTACAAATTCCTTGTACTTGTAGTGATTCTCTATTTATTGTACTAAAGAAAAGATAGTCAGTTCCTTTTTCTCAACATATGGATATGGAAATTATTTAACAATAACCTTAGTTTTATTTCTCTTTTTATGAGCATATTTTATACTTGTCATCGTCAATAACCTAACTTCTCACACCTCTCATATTCTTTGCGTGGATTTTATCTTATTTTTCGATTATAATTATTAATCGTACACACTTAATAATCCATTGTTAGGTAGTTTCGAAATATCCGACTTTGAGCTCGATCTATCCACGTCATAGACCCTAAATATTTTTCGATAGTGAAAGCTCTAGGATGCTAACTTTAGGCAAAGAATTAGTCATATAAATAAGTTCGCTTGACTAACCCCTCTCAAGTATTCTTTTCGAGGCTGAAATCTCATCCTTGAATTAGTAACACGAACTCCACTACTTGGGTTGGTATTCTTTGGATTGGACAAAAATTTCTCATTCGATATATTTTAATCGATATTGATAACATGTGGTATAGAGATGGCAATTTGAACTGTTAAAATCTAAAATTGCGATTAATCAAATCGAATGGGACGAAAAAAATTGAACCGATTGTGCAATTGGGTGGTTATGATTTTGATTTTAATGATCAGGTTCGGCGTGTGGCGGGTATGATATTTAGCGACGGTGCCCAGTCCCGAACCGATTACCCATTAAAAAAATTAATTGGGCAATTGGGGTTTTTCATTATTATTTCCCAAAATTAATTTGGCAATTTTGACAATTAGGCTTTCCCAAAATTCTGGTCCAATTAACATTACTAGTAAACCCTTAACTCAGTAAATTAATTCTAACCCTACACGTTAAAATTGAAATTTGGAAACCAAACTTACAAAACACTCGTCCACTCAACCAATGAACCAAATTAGATTCGTCGGTGCGCGGGATTGGCTTTGGACTGATATTTATGGTATGATTTATTGTTTTATATTTGTTATTCACACACTTTCTTTTATTATTAATTTTTTTCTCTATTGTGTGTAAAAAATTCTGTTTATTCATCATACTTCGGAGTTTGTGCAAGGTTTAGCGAGGAGGACATTGACAAAGAGGTACATTTTTTTGTTTAAATCTTCGTTCAAGGCCATTCTTGATTAAGTAATATGATTGTATTATTACTCTAATTACATTTCTTATTTAATATATAGGAATCAATTTTGAGTCTTGACTCTTGAACTATGCTAGTAAGAGTTGCATGAAAAAATAAAAATTGACCTATGCTAGCTAGTAAGAGTTTTGACATTTGTTGATAATGTTGTTTGTTAAATTCGAATTTTGCATTTGGAAGTTGGGATATTGTTTGCATTTGCATTTGGGATATTATTTGCTGAATTGACTTATTATTGTGTTTTTATTTTTATTGACTTTTCTTTATATTTTTTTTTTTCAATTTAACGGTTGGAGTTTGGACTTATAAAAAAAATTTATTTTCGTGGGTTATTAACTGAATCGAATCGAACCGAGATACGAACCGACTTACATGGTTATGATGCGGTTATGGTATGACCAAAAATTTGTTTAAAAGATTGATTTGGTGAATCGAAAGATACGTATTATTGTCTCACACCATAAAAACTCGTTTTTGTGTATCAAATATTACTAGGTGAACATATCCTTGTCTTATCCTATCTTCAAGTTAGAGCATGTGGGGGTGGCTTATGCTAAAAAATAAGCTCCAAATACATTATTTATTTTGAAGTATAAGTTACTCCAAACATGCTCACACTTTTGTTACTTATTACTGAAATCTTGTATTGGAACATGGTATGCATGCATAAAATATTCCCACGCAAGACCAGGGGTGTATATAGGAGGGGCTAGACCGGGCTACACCCCGGCACATTTAAATTCTTTAGTGTAAAAAAATTTCTTTTTATGTAAAAAAAAAAAAAAAATTGCCTCGATCCTAAATCCGTCCCTACTCGAGACTACACTCTCATGTCACAAATTTTAGACTGCTATTAGTATAAATGTATGTACTTTGAACTAACCATTGAGTAATCAATTTATCCTCACTTTAATTAAATCCATAAACTGTAGGTTCAATCGATAATTGTGGCGTACAATCCACTGCATTAAGAGCGTGAATATCTTCAAAATCAGCGCCTATAAAAATCTCTCTTATCGTCCTGTCAAAACACCCTTCAAGTTGTTCTTGCAGCATTAAGTGCACATGTTGATGGGATAGAGATGCGTGTGTGTGTCTGTGTTTTGCCTGCTATTTGAAATGTCCTGTCTGAATTTCTTACACTTTTTGTGCTTCTTAGGTCTGGAAATAACCAAACAACCTAAGCTATCAAAGGTTGATTAGTCATCTCTAGTGTTCATCAAATATTTTATACGAACTTATCATGGTAAAAATATGTGTACAAATATATCAATTGAACGTTATGGGGAGGATACGTTTCTTCAAATGTAAGAAAAGTTTATTTTTTCTCATCAAATTTTAGTAGTGCACAATTTCATTAAATAAGTGAATGAATGATTGACAATAAGATTTGAACCAAAATCTTTGTTTGTTCTGATACGATTCCATGCCAAGCACACCAAAATGTTGCATTTTGCCAAACATGGGCTGTGTATGTGCCTTGTATATTTTCTTTATAAATAAATTCAAACAATTTTGGTATCTAATCGATATGAAACTTTTATTCATTGTACTACTTTATTTGAGAGAACATCTAAAACTATGTTGAAAGAAAAAATCTTTTGTATGAATTATAAAGAGTCTATTATATGAAAATCGAACACTATAGAACAAATCGTTTCTAAAAAATTTATAAAACTCAAAACATTTTCTTAGACATCGAAGTATCCCATATTTAGGGCTTAGTTCATTATACCCTCATGTACAAAAATAGATAATCTAGCTCAAACCCTCAAAAGAATCGTTGAAATAGTTTTTATAGACCAGAAGACCTCAACTGATGACCAAATATCCCTTTCCTCACTTAAAATTACAGACTCATCGTTTCACAGAGAAGTCCCAAGAAATTTTACAATCAAAAGTTGAAAATGATCAGAGAAGACAAAGAGAAGAAGACAGAGTTTCAAAGAACCCCAAAAAGTCAGACGACTCAAGAATGAATTAGGACAACAGTGTAAGGTGTTATTCATACTCGAAGCACCCACTGTTTATCTCAAGTGATGATCAACTGTCCAAAGCAACTAATAACTTATCCAATTTCAGTGGCAACAAGAACAACTAAATTTGTACTTCAAACATGCTACTTATTCCATTTTATTAGGTTTGAATTTGGGTGTCATCTAATTTTGAATTATCAAGCAATGTTATAACAACCGGATCAAACTCAAAATTTCATCATCGTCCCAAATGAGATGAATTTGACATCACACCCCCAACAGAGTCCTTAGATGTACACGCATTTGTTTCACACAATTTATCAAAAAATTATTTTTATCAATTTTATTCTCAATTACATGTATTTTTAATGAAATAATTTTTCACGTAAACTCATAATTTTTGTTCTCTTTTGTTGAAAAGATAGTAATGAGTGGAGCATTGATAGAGGTGCGTAGGAGAAGACGAGGGCAGGAATAGAAAGAGCATACAAGTTGAATGGTTTGTATCAGAATATTCGTATTCATACTCATTAAATGAAAAGTAGGATTTGGCGTTACGATGTCAAATCCATGCACGTGAATAACTTCCTCTCCCCCAGATTTTGTGAAAGAAAAGTCAAATAGCCCGAAAGGATTGAGAAAATCAATAAAAAGAGGCAAACCACTTTACTTGTAAATATGCTTGATTTGCATGTATCCTATTCCCCACACACCTTTATGCCACGGCACCTGGATCTAATGGTGCCAACAGTTTTAATCCCTTGAATAATACGCAAACAATGTGGTCAATGCTTTTAAACCTCGAACATATTAGCACCATTTATGTATATTTTTTAAAATTTATTTTTAATATTTCCTTAATTGCATATATGAGTAAAGCTGTATAGATAAATTGAGGATGATCCACGCGTGAGATGAAAATAAATGATAAATTTAACGAAATGAGTTTCATATTCAAATCGTTAATCGATGTTATTATTTGATCGCACAACACATATCATACCAAATGAGACAAACTTCAATTTATATATATAGTCTCTGTTTATCTTAAATTTGAATTCACTCGTGTAGCTGAACCAAATAAGGCATATCATTATTCATTCATTCACCTACTCAATCGCTTAGATCTTATCCATGAATGTAATCAACGAATGCTAGTGCCTCAATTTCTATTATTTTCATTCCTCGTATAAAAGAGTTTATATATTTTTATTCTTTCACTTTCTCTCATCTATTTGGGTGTATTCTATGTACGTAAGCTATAATAATTTTCTTTTCATAGATCACATCTACTAGTTCTAAATGCTCTAGAAGTGTCCATATTTTTGTCATAAATTATGACCAGTTCAGCGATACGTGCTTGAGTTTGGGAATGTGTGACTAGCTTTTGAGCAGGAAAAGAAAGAGGATACGTTTTTCTACATCTATCAATTTTGTTGAGTAGGATTCTTGAAGGGATCCTAAACCTTTTGACGTAGGGAATTCGAGTTTTCCCGAGACCTAAATTCACAGAGTGAACTTGCAAATGATTCATTGATACTTTATTTCATGTTCGTGACTCTATAAATAGAGTTTACAAGCCAAGAACGATAACTACTAATAACAATCGAATTGATAAAACTAAAACAACAAGTCGATCTGCAACAAACAGATAAGGATTGCAACAAATAGATAATGAGAACAAATTAACAATCCTATCCCAACAACCTAGTAAGAATTAATTAAAGCTAAGACTACTCCTGTAAGAAGAAGTCTTTTTATTGAATTAAAAAGCTGAAAAATATGCTACGGTTGGATGAACCAAGATGCTGAAATATAGGCCACGGTTTTGGATCGTATCATTCACTTACTGCAAGTTTCATTGTTCATCCAAATTTAAACTTAGACGCGGTCGAAGTCACCAAGAGCCTCCCTATTAGTTAAATAAATAATAAGCAAATGAAAAGAAAGTGCGAAAAAAAAAAAAAGAAAAAGGACGGAGTGGGGGTACTATTTGGTAGTCTATCTGAATCGTAATCGTACCTCCGATCAGGGGTACACATTTAATGGTTTGGGAGCCTCTGCAAGCAATCGTTCACCCGCACACTGTGCCACTGCTGAGGTGGTCAGCCGTGCATGTATCACATTTTCCGCCAGTCTCAGCCACGGCGCATCACTACTAATTCCATTGTAACCTCTGTGGGTCCCACATATGGATACACATGTTTACTCCCAACGCTAATCTATAATTCCTCTCTCCTTTCCGTAGCTTCCACTTAAGGACACACAAGTTAAAATGTACATAAATATTTACATTATATTTGTATGTTGTGTAATATTGTAAAAAGTTATTAGGTCTCGTGGGATGTGTGCGGGGAAAATTGTGTGTCAAATTAAGTCCATGTTTGATATAGAATAAAAATAGATTCTTAACAGATTTTGATAAAAAATTGTTGAAATGTGTAGTTTAAAAGTTGTGGATCCAATGAAATGTGTGGCTAAAATTAAATATTGATTTTAATTTGAAATTTTAATCCGATTTTAACCAATATTAGACATGGGCTAAATGTGTGGTTATATATGAGTTTGAATGGTTGGAAAATATGGTTTAGTGAGCCACTTTTGACATAATTTTGAGTGGGATCCATTCGATCGATTTGAAAGATCAAAATTGATTCATGTTCTCCTTCATCAGAATATCGAAATCATATGTTTATTTGTCAAAAATGATGCTTTGGTGAATGAGAAATTGAAGCTCAAAATTAATGCATTGAAATATAATTTTGTATTGAAGAGAAAACTATATGTAGTTTATCACACGTTAAAGCAACGAACATTTTATATATGATTACACTTTTAAAGGGTGAATCATTAGTATAGAGGCTCTCTTCACGTGCGCGCGCAAGAAGTGGTGCAAATCAAGGACCAAATCAGAACTCTAGACCTTGAACTTATTTACGGGTGCGACCTGCGTACACGAATGTCGGACCAAACGGAGCAGAAATTGACTCCTTAAGAGTTTCCACATTTTGTTTTTATTTCCTATAAATTGTTTATTTTTTTCTTCCAACTAACTCATAAACTCTCAAAATCGAAATTTAATGGTGGATTAATAGTAGTTATGTCAACGAGTCGAGCCCGAGCCCAAAAAAAAAAAAAAGCTCGGGTTTGACTCGAGCTTTTTTGGGCTCAAGTCGATGCTCGGCAAAAAAAAAATGAGGCTCGGCTCCTGGCCAAGCGGCTCGATCTTTTTTTTGTGTGTGTAAAATCTACTTTTTCTACTCAAAAAATTTAAAATTTGTACTGTTTATATGTGTTATAAATTAAATAAATTATAAAAGTTAAAATCATTATCCTTTATTCGGGCTTGAGACCCGCTACAATTATTGTATGCGGAGTTAAAATTGTACACGAATAAAATATTTCGTATACAATTTTACTTAAAACAAAAAAATTTAGAAATTACGTATTTTTTTAAACTAATCAATTAAAAACTTACAATATCTTATGCTTGAATCTGCTGCAACTCTTCAACCAATATACTGTCAACTTGTTCTTAAAGATGTAATTCCGCACATTCTCGGTCCTTCAAACATATTAAAGTCTCCAATATATCTAGCTATGTCATCGAGCCAAGCCGGAAAAAAAGCTCAGGCTCAGCTCGAGTTTTTTTGGGCCCAAGCTGAGCCGAGCAAAGCCCGGAAAAAAAAAAATGAGGCTCGGCTCGATGCATCTCGGGCTTTTTCCAAGCCGAGCCCGAGCCGGCCGAATTTTTTTGCCATCCCTAATTAATAGTGATGTTAATCGTATACCACCAAAAACTGCTTGTTGTAAAGTCACTCATTATCACTCATATTGGAGCCTATGTATAAACCAGGTTTTTCCAATGTCGGATGCCCACGAATTCCTTCCCTGTATTGTCTGTATATTATTTTCAGTATTCTATCTACAAATAATTTTACCTCTTGTCGAAACCTTGGTGATCATGGTCATATATAATTCAGTTCGTCGGAATAACATCTGTAGTGCTTATACTCTACTAGCTTTCTATTGTATCTTGAAAAACAGACGTCTGAATTAAACTTCAAGCACTTACGGTGAGATGACGAATCTATTTCAAGGACACTATGCAATACAGAGGCATTGATTTGCACAATTTTGTCTTTTTAAAGATTACATATTTACACAGTATTATTTTGTGTCCGATTTCCTTCTGAAATAGTAACCATTGCTATATTCTGCTATAGTATTTATTCTGTTCTAAATTTACATAATTCTGCAAATTATTTCGAACAATTTGTATCTTCACACTATATTCTCGTCACTCTAATTCGTGAACAACCCAACTTCACCTTTCTTCTTAAATAAATGTGTATTACATACTGTTGTGTTCATGTAATATTTTTCTTTCACTACAATATGGATTGATAGTTTAATATTATTTACCCTTTGTGATTACTGAAATGGTGTTTATATTTTGTGTAATTCTTTACTTTAATTTGATGAGGTACATGTTGTATTAAATTAAGGAAAAGAAAGCTGCGATAAAAAGAGAAAAAAAAAAAATTGGAGTATAAAAGTGATAATGAATAATTGTTACGCACTTTTAATGATGTGAATAAAATAAAAATTTAAAATCTTCCAACTAAGAAAAAAATTGCAAAATAAAAAGAATTTTATTAAAATGCATATTGGACTGGGACTGTTCGCTGTTGTACTCTAATACCTCGCGGCTGAGTAGAGCTGTTGGTTTTTCACCTCGCAGTACTTAGGGGACACTCAAGGTTGTGTCACTTCAGTCCCGTTGAAAATGGTAAATTTAGGGCCAATAAGTATCCCAATGCGCAGGTGCCCTAAACATAGAGGCCTCCCCCCGCTCTTCCCACACTGACTTGACAAGATCCGGATACGATCACTAGGTCCTCATGTCATTTCCTATAGCTCCTGCCGGCCGTGAGTGATCCCAACACAAGATTGCATAAATGTGGCAATCGAGAAATTTTGTTATTCACTTCAACAAATTTTTTTATTTCAACTCTTTTTTTTTTCAATGAACATTTATTAATTTTTTTCTTATCTCTTATTTAACATAATTTTTTTATATGATAATGACAAATTAATTCAATGTGTTTTGAATAATTTAAATTATAGTATATTGAAATTTGTAATTTATTAAATGCTATCATTATTAATTAAGAATAGAGATGAGAATGAACTCTCTAAATTTGCAGAGTCAAATTCATTCTTTATTTTAAAAAGTTAAAATAGAAAGTCTCTCGGAACTTGTTTCTTAACATTAACTCTATGGGTGTATATGATTCCATTTGTTTCTAATTCCAAGATAATCGAATCGAACGATGAACTAATGATTTTTTTGATAATGAAACCAAATTTGTTTTTTTTAAAGATATGGAATCGAACCATTCGGTTCTAGTTTGGTTCCAATTTCATTACTAATTGAGAGAGAGAGAGAGAGAGAGAGAGAGAGAGAGAGAGAAAATTTGAGGAAGAAGAACCAAAGGTTAAGGCTTCAATTTCAATAATTCATGCGGCAGTGGTGGTTGAACGCGACGGTAGACGGCAGACTATTATTGTTGATCTCCATGTGAGAGTCGATGTATAAATTGAAAATGAGAAAAATTGAGAAATGAATTAGGTTCTTCTGTGTCCACATTGAAAAATGAAAAATCGAAGTTACATGACCTTTTTGTCTTGATTTTCAATTGAATTTGACTTTTTTTGGCGTGAATTGTGATTCCCAAATTTGCAAAAAATATAAAATAATAATAATAATGGTGATGGTTTTAAAAACTAAGAACCATTTAGTCCACTTAGGGACAATCATAATTTATTCAACTGTAAATATGCATAAATAGTCACTAGGCTTCAAAAGTTACTAATGGACCTAGTAAATCCACTCAATTATACTTCCGACAACATTAGTTAGTATTTGAAAAGATTAGTGTGCATGAAATTTTTCTATAGTAATAAATCTGAAAATCAAGATTTCCACGCAATCAAATTCTTTCTTCCATATTTAACAGATACGTGTAAAAAACGACAAATAAAAAAAAATAGCCATCCTTTAATATATACATATGGTTACCAACTTACCATACATCTTAAATAAAGGTCAGTGATGTAAATATTGGTAAATCCAAGGGCTTCAAAATTAATATTGGATGAAATCGTACAGGAACAATAAGGCAATTCAGAGAACGCATTTATCATTCTCTCAGAATAAAAATCTTCTCCTTCTTAACAAACCCTTCTACATTTCTTAATCCAACGGTTCGTGTGGACGGATTCGATTAGACACGCGCTTTTGGAGACTCGTCCTTCATCATCAACCCCAACATGTATTATATACACACGAAAACACAAGACGTAAAAATGACGTAGACTCTCTCTGGCAATGATCCCTCCCATAGTTTCTCTCCATTCCATATTATTTTCTCCCATGTTTAACTGATTCTCTCACTCATTCAATTCCAAATAGAAAAATCTATATTATTTGTATATTTTAGCTTCTGTTTTTTGGGATCGCGGAAGTTGAAGATCTGATCGAGAACTGCCATACTCGAACCCTCAAGTCTCCATTGTTTTCCTTATAATAAACCCAAGGTTCATTTCTCGATATTCCGCACCAATTTATCGATAAAAGATGACGTACGGTTTTTATTTTTCTTTTCTGTGTTTTCATTTACATATTGTATTGTTTTGCAGATGAGATGAGGTTTGCGGAGGGAGTAATTAAATAGTTATTACTAAGCAAAATCGAAGGTAAGAATTTCTAGATTTATTTCCTCTTTTTTTTTTTTTTTTTTTTTTTTTTTGGTTTGTTTTTAAAGATGAAAACATTGCCCTACTAGCCTTTCCACATCGACCTATTTTCAAAAGTCAAACATTTTGATTTCTAATTTTTCAATTTCGTCGTATCTAATTTATTATTACAGTATCACGTTCACGACATACTGACCACTATTTTAAAAATAACAAGTTCCATGTATTACCAAGGACGATTAGTATTTGTCAACGTGACAGTTGGCCCTAATGTGACAGTAAGACCACAGTTCAATAATTAAACACATATTGCTCATCCGCCCTTTGAATTTAAATTAATTTTTTGTTTATTTTGTTTGTAATTTGAAAATAAGAGTATAATGATTAAAATTTTGACTTGT